>JAQIXW010000262.1:0-36779 GCA_034700685.1 Willowsia buskii
AAAAGACTAGCTAAAGTTTTACGATTGATTCCTACCATGCGTGCATTCACTTCTTTTTATTAAGGATCAATTATTTTTAGAGACATATATGAGGCATACTGTTACTAAACGTTTCATACAAAGAAAATGTATTGTTACTCTTTTTAGATTGATTGTATCAGCATGCAATCGGATGCGGATATGAAGTGGAGGACTAGATAATTATAATAATGGCAAGTATGTAATGTCTGGCTGGACTTTTTTATTAATTGAAATATTAAAGAAAGCACGGAATGAAACTCATGTAAATTATTTGACAAATCTGTACCAATAGCTGCTCTGATTTGCAGATTACCTGCGAAATGGCAAAGCGCGTAGGAAATTGGTGCTTTTGCCATTTTTGTGTCGCATATAACATAATATATATAAAATATATAATATATAAATATAACATCAAAAACTTTTCACAGCTCGCATTGTCCAATCCAATCTACGTATTTATATAGTCTGTTATATGCGATGATGTTGTTTTGTTTGATTGATACTATAGTATGCTTATTTGATTTTAGAAAAGGTTTTCTTTCGCCCAAATCTAATCGATATAGATCGAGAGAGTATATGCCATGAATTCCAAGAAAGGATGCTCTGTATTATGATGTTGGTGTGTTCATTTTCGCAATTTTTCTTATTCAAAAGAATTATTACATTGCACATTGGTAAGCACATTGGTTCTTGATTATACACTGGCTAAAATCAATTATTTGTCTCAGAGAGATTATTATATCAGAAGAACGCAATAAGACTATAAATATATTCGCTTCGTCCCGCTTCGCCCCTCTGTTTATGCTTATATTATGGGTTGTTGGCTTTTCTTAGGACATTTGCGTGGTTGTTCATTTCAGCATGGAAATATGACGTCACCATAAAAACTATATACTTAGATTATTGCTTTTCTACAAAATGTCAGTTGTAAGCATCAACGAGGATATCAAATATTGTCACAGAGATTACTTGAAGTATTCCATTGGACTGAAATTATTATTTTATTGTTGTAGCTAATGCTACTTGTATGTAACCCAGCTCCACAGGATCAAAATGTTATAGAATGTTGAATGTTGTATGCAATACAGAGGTTTCATTGAATTTAAGATATTAAACCCTAAGTTGACCCATATAGGGGCTTGCAAAATATTTTGACATATCAACATTCGTTGTCAAAGATATGAATAACGTAACATGTGCGTTACAATGAATTTTAATTTCCATTAAGGTGGAATTTATATTCATTAATCAGTGCAGGTGGCAACTACTGCTTATATCGTTTTTGTTCCCTAGAGCCTTGACATTCTTTTAACTGAAAACTTTCAGGAATTGTAAACATAACCATTAGGAATTAAGATCTACCTGTGTCCAGCATGAACATGAATGATAGCTTATACCCAAATCCGGCCAACGATGAGTATTGTGAAATTGCCATTAATCCAGAATTGTAACAATAAAACAATAAATTAATTTGTCATATATGCGGTCGACTGATGATCGAAATTTTGTACATACAAATGTATTTGCATTCCACAAACTGAATATACATAGACACAAAGCTGTTTTTTAAACCAAATACATCCGTTTCCTAGATTGTAGTTACAAGCTCATCTAGTCCAGTTTGAAAGCAATGTACATGTACTTACTATTGTAAGAACGAATGATGACATACGAGAAAATGCGTATTTATTTCATTTGCTTTCTTGCAAGAAATTTTGTTATTTACTATATTGTGGCGCATGTTGAAAGGACATCGATCTTTCTAATTTCTACTATATTATGGTTAGCACATAGGACTCAGACGACCATAACTTACCCACAGTAGCCTAAATAACTGAGAATTTATGGCAAAGAAACGTTTCTAATAGTAGGGTAGGAGAGATTAAGGATGAAAACTCATTGAATGCAAAATTCGTGTAGTATCACATCGATAATATTCAATTGTGCCGTCTATTACGCCTTTTATAGCTCTAAAAGGATATCATTGAGCAGCGTTTTGTGTAAATGATGTGATCGTGGTAAATGAGAAAACTCGTTATACAAAGTATAGTCATCGTGTCTGCACGATTTACACGTTATAACGGTTCGAAATCATTAGATACACAGTGTGCAATAGCATTTTGGAACTTAAGCCATCGATTCTTCAAAGTAGTGCATTTAGGTATATATGGGATCCAGGTTATTTATCCAAACTTTTTCGGGGGAGTGTGAGTGCATCCTTTCTTGAGCTACACTTCTTCTTAAAAATTTAAATTTAGATCGGCTACAATACAAATGTATAGAATATTCATTTGCTTCCCTTCCTTGCTACGAGTGGTTCATCCAAGCAGTAGTTTTATACGGATCTCGGATGGTGCGTGGCACAACGTCACATTCATAGTGTACATTCCTATCCACAATAATATGAATTTCAAACTTTTTTATTATTGAGCGAAAACGCACATAAATGCAGTACCCAAACTGACAATCCGCAGTAGATACCAACATATTATTGAATTAAAACATTATAGACAAAATATTTGTGGTTCTCAAGGTTTCTTCTGTTAATCTAAATATTTATACACCTTTAAAACGTTTGCCCTTATTGAGCATCCTTCAAAATACATTGATTTGCTTCCCAGGGCGCCTGGAGCTTATTATTGAGCTCCTTCATGGTTGTTACTATTTGAAGCAGCATTTAAGCTCCACCCGCCAAGGAAAGCAAACCGATAATGAAACTTTAGTATTTGTCCAGAAGCTACGACAATCCGTGCGCGTGCGTTTTACGGTATTAAAATACTTTGTACGTATATGCTACCAATAGATTCTACATATTTGGCTTTTACATTACTTTTCATGTACCCAGTGTTGATTGCAAAAGGTACATGACATCGTAATGATCAAGTAAATATCATAATAAATATCATTCCAATAAAAATTGTTGATCTGATTCGACACAGCAACACTTACGTTTCTTTAAGAATTTCCATTAAGGGCTGACCGATGGAAACATCGACGATTCGAGGGATCTGATAGGGATGAACGCTCGCTGATGGCCAAATGTTATGATTCTTAAGTGGGCTTGCGGTTGCCAAAGGTGACCATAATTGACAATGACAGAATATGACCGGCGAATTCTGAATTTGGCTTTCTTATTTATTTGTTCAATAAAGATTACATTTTACACTTAATAAAAATCAACAGCACCTGTATCTCATTTCTCCCCAAAAGCTTTATCCATTATTTCTGAGACTTGATATAGTTTTCATTTTACAAGGCATTTTTTTGAATTGACAGTGTTCTCTTTCCTGAAATAAGGATTTTAGGTCCTGTGTGTGCACGAGACACTTGTTCATTTGGAATATTATGTGAACAGTAAGGCAGCTCAAAACAAATTCGCATTCTTCCTTTGTCTTTACAACCAGAATATTGCAGAGAGACCTAAATACAAAGCGAAATTACTCACACTGATAATTGTAAATGGAAATGCCAAATTCATGAAAGCATTGCGTTTTACATACATCGTACATATTGAACTTCACAAAGGGTTTGTATATTCACTGTAGAAAACCATAACTTTTATGCAGACGTCTTGTATTGCACACAGGCAATTGCAATGATGATGTGGTGAAATAGCATCCTCTAGGGCCCCAAATCAATCGACAAAGAACACATCTCGATCTCATAAATTATATCACTCGTTCAACCAAGACATATGGGGTAGAAGAGGATGTACTGCCTAATGTTGGTATGACAATTTTTCAGCTCAAAGCGGCGGTGGAACTGGCAACAACATGGTACCTCAGGAGAAAAAAAGCTAGGAAAGAAATACCAACAAGTTTGTTTTGTCAGTTCATCAGAAAAACTTCATGCTCTCAGTCCTCACTGATCCATGGATAGGAAAGATTAACCCAGTGATGATACATATTTGATGGAGAGGGAACCATGACAGACTGGTACCGTTTTCACAAAGAAAACTTGGAATAAGCAAAGCTAAATGAAACAATTTTTATCTTTTTTATGTATGGTGTAAATTTGATCAGCATCTTATTGCTTGCACAAAAAGGTAGGATAACAAAAATAATTACTGCTTACCTTGTAAGCAAACAAATTATTTGTAGATCGTTGTGAGGAATCGCTATTGGAACGGAGATATTATGAACAAATTTAAACAGTTGTTTTATTTACGTTGAAGCTGTCTCGTTAATGATGAATGTATCAAAAACAATTACCCTAGACGCCAGCATAACATCATCATTTCAGTCTGGAGTCTAGAGCTGACGTAGGAATAATGATGTGCAGGACTATACCTTGAATGAGATTTTTTGTGACATCGCCAACAATTTTTTTTTACATTATGATTTGAAGTTCTAAAACAAAGTTATTCAAACGATCACTTAATATATATGTAGATTGCCCATTCATGTGAAATAATCAGGTTTTATGAACGAATGAATCCTCTTCCGTACGGATATATTGATTTGTTTCATTTTATTGGATACAACTTTATTATTTATTGCCAACATATTTTTGCATCCTTTTGGTTTTAAGTATAGTAATGCGTTTATTTTAAAAAGTTTTTCCTCAAACTTGTGTTGTTTCAAATTTTACAATATTATTTACTGTAAGATTAAATTTTTCATTCAAATGTCATTGCTGTCACTTTTTCACCTTTAACCACAACAAAAACAACACAAGTTTTCGATTCTCTTCCACAACTTTAATTGTTTCGCATAGTTTACATTGTATTGTAATAAATATACTCTAACATATTTTCATGCTCAGTACCTTAGTAGATTTATTGTAGTACCCCTAGTTACATTAATTTACGTGGATTCTTTCAAATAAAAGTTATGTTATTTTTTCAATTTTGATTACATTTTCTTCATAACGCACAGCCTTTGGGCAAAAAATCCAGATAAAGTAGCTGATTTGGATACCAACATGATTATCCTTCCAAACTTAAAAAACTCGACGAATTAGCGATTTTTTGCTTAAAAAATGCATGCATACGTCCTTTATTACTATTCATAAAAATAAACTAAATAACTATTATTACCAAAGTACATTTTGTTAAATTGTACCACGGAAAAACGTAAAAGAGTAGCAAAACACTAAATAGTACGGTAAATTAATCTATGAGTGGCAATTTTTATATGTATTCAAAAAGCCAAGAAGACACTTGAGAATCTTGTGTAAATATTATAATAATATGTAACTTGAACATGAGCCATGAAATTACGTACGTCTCTTTCTTTAAAGCATTCAAAGTGTTCAATGCTTTTACCCAATCATAATTTTAAACTTAACTAATTGTAAGGATTGGACTACAAAACAACAACAATAAATCTATGATGGGTTGGTATATTACTTGTTTTTCTAAATGCATATTATGATGCCCCACGTACATAGACAATAAAACTCTGTGGAAACAATAAATGAATTATTACATTACGAGAATTAATTAATAAAATAGAAATGAATAAGCTTACTATGTAGAATATAAATATTTCTACACTCTTTACCTAAATTATTAAGCAACGCAGTAAGATGCCGAAATCATGGGACCTTTTCTGTCTATTTAAAAATAGCATTGCTCCACGTACGCGTTTTACTCATGTCATCTAAAAGTATATTAAAGATACCGATAATTCTAAAAGTGTATAAAATAAAATCAAAGTAGATAATGTTGTTGAAACGTTCCTTCATCAAATATATTTAAAGTTTCTAAATAGCTCATTATTTAAACTGTAGAATGTTTCCGGAAAATTTACCCTTACATTATTATTATGTAGATGTATTATATAATAGTCATTATTATGCAACTTGGTTTTTAAACTGCGCTTCACTTACTTTCCCTGTATATATCATGTATAGAGTTTTTAACAAATAAGTTAATATGGTCTGATATGTCATTCATAATGTGTTGAAATCATTAAGTATAAATACTATTTATTCTAAGATGCTGTATAAATTCAGTTATAACTTGTATCCTTAAAAACGTATTTGTTTATAGTAAGCAAGTTGTGTATATAGTTAAGTTTATATGCATAATTTGCGATTCGAAGCAATTAATAATATATACAATTTTACGTTATATATAATATTTTTGTTGAAACCAACAGGCCTGCCTGGGTGAAAGTTTGCTTCCTAGTAAATTTAAATAATTGTATGCAGATTTATACTATATTTAGTATTTTACAATTTAATTTGCATAGTTTTTTAATTATATAATACGTGTTTGCATGCGGTGTAGACATGTTTTAGATGGTTTCCTCAAGTACTAAATGAGAACAGTAAAATGCAGCAATCACGTTTGTCAGTTGAGATTCAAAAGTATTACTATGCAGAAATTTCAACAATGATGCTGATGACGCATAGGTATTTATATTCAATACAGCTTTAGAAGTTGTCCAGTGCCGTTAATGCAACGTAAGATGGATACCGAGCTAATAATATTAATTCATAATAAAATTGTCGTGTCTTTCCCTCCACCCTAACTTAATGAATCTTTATTTCTTTGACTTGCAATTTAAAAAAACAATAGTGGCTTAATGTTGTACGAAGTTAAGAAGGTTATTTTTCATATTAAGGTCTTACATCACAAGCAAAAGTCGACTAGCACAGTTATGCTTTGGAACGCAGCACATTTACACAAGCTAGGTTGGTTTTCAAAATGAAAAGCTTAGTATAGTTATATCGTGTTCGATTTGATGCCTGAAGGCATAGGATTGCCAGCGTGCAGTTTAATGGTATAAATAATTTTAGTTGGTTATGGATGAATTGAAACACGACTTATGGTGAGGTTTTCATGTGTTTCTCTTTTTCTAGTAGTTGTACCATATTGCTTTCCAATCCAACAATTTTAAAATGTCTTTGTGCACCATTGCGTTGTACTTAAAAGGTTATAAATTCTCTACTTAATCAGAAATAAAAACCAATGCGATCAGTTTCTTACTTTTTTAATCGACATTTGCGGTCCACGCGTGGCACATTTTATAATACAATTTCACCAGCAGCCTCAACTAGGATGAATCTAATAAAACACGCGGTTCTATTTGCGCTTATTAAAATATTGCAATACAAACCTACTATAATATAGAATCACAGATATTGTTTGTCAGCTATAGCTAAGATCTACATACGTTTTGCTAATGCCAAATTCTTCCTTGTTTTTGATGTACGGACTTACTACAACACCTAAACAGTGCGATTATAACGTTGCAGTGAATAGAACTACTCATCAATCCTACAAAAGTGATATTTATAAACAATTTTAAACTATGAAATCTGAGAAAATTTGTTATAATGATAATAGGTACAACTTTGGAAGATATTTATGAACCTATGCATCTAGGTTTTAATTTTCCCTAACTGAAATCAAATCTGCAGTATCCATATTATATATGTCATTTTTTTCAAATAAATTAGAATATTGTTCGGTTAAGTTTAAGTAATAAGGACCTAACCACACAAGTTCCTATTCCAATGAACGCTGTAATAATTCATAACTTCTATAACATATTATGTACAGAATAACTACAAACTGGTCGCGTGACAGAACGTTTGATTGTCAATAAATCATTTTAATATCAAGTGCTTAGTCGTAGAATCAATCAATTTCGATCTTCTTTTCATTGTTTTAAAAATATTCAAAGGATTGAAAGTGAATGTCCATCTGTAGCTGCATTTCGGCAATTGTATAATAAAAAAGTGTTTTATTGGTAGCTCGGAACTACATTATTAGTTCTTAATACTATAAATACTAAATGTGTAGAAACACATTATTTCATTGTTTTGCAATTAACATGATTGCCTGCAAACATATAATATCTTCCTGTTGTGTGACTTGGCGAATACGTGGTTGACTGCAAAGAACCATCAAAATATGAATTTGTGAGGGCGTACTCGCTGATAATAATAAAATTCGTGCTGGTTATAGGTATTAATTAAAAAATTTGAAGTTTTTAAAGGGTTAGACTGTTAATAACTTTAAGCAGCGTAGGGATTCTAACCTGCGACCATGTTTACATTTAACATGCCGAAGAAATATTACACATCTTCATTCACAAAAACGAATTAGCCAATCGCATTTTCCAGTGTTGACCATCATCGCCTTTGTTCTGGTCCATACATATGTACACTCGCTGCAAACCTTGACCTTTTCCGTATGCTAAAGTAAAATCAGATTTTTATGATTGTCTCCCATCTAAACTTCGTACGTGTGTGAGTCAAAATCCAAATGACATACTTTCGTGTAGAAGTATATATATTCAGAACATCGGAACCGATTACTTTGTCAATGCAATTTCCCATCATGTACATAAAATAGGAGCCAAGCACTAGATTGGTTCGGGCATGACTGGACTGACTAAATTGTTGTGCTATAAAATCAATCACCTTTACGTGAATGAAACCAGTCTCATCTCCGATGACAACTTGCTATACCGGCTTGCCAACTCCCATAAAACATTTGATGATGTTACATTCAATCATTACATTTACACTATATAAAAGAACGAAATGAAGAAGGAGACACGGTGTAGCAGGAATTTTAGAGGATATGATATTCATTTTGATCATGCAAGTATTTGTTGTTGTTATTGTGTCTGTGATCCGTTTGCCTTTGTGGTGACAAGAAAAATACGAAGTGAGCACGTAGGAACAGATGAAGTAGTAGGAAGGTGAATTTCCTGATTCTTCGGAATGTTATATGTAGGAATAGGGACCTTCGGTTAGAGCCCTACAGAGCAATAGTCAAGATGGATCATCCTTGTTGGCGGTAGTAGGATTCATGGGATTTGGGATGGGGTTATTGGCAACTGCTGAGGACACCGTAGCTGGAGCAACGCTGCCTGGAGCAGGAGCGATGGCATTTGTTGCTGCTTCGCCGCGGTTGGGCTTATACTCTAATCCTGGGTCAAACTGCATCAGCACGAACACCTGAATCATTCGAATAAACAAATTCAGATTGCTTGTCACACAATAAACTTTGTGATGGGACTGCATCTACATGTAAGTTTACGGGAAAAAGTAATCTTCAAGAAATCTGAACACGGATAGTCCAAGCATTTATGTATAATACATGATTGAATTCTTATGTCTTATTCTTTAAAAGACTTTTGTGTGAGTATACTTGTTAGCAGAGACCTGCTATTAATTTATTACCCCATACACAAATTGTATGTACCACATCGTGTAATAAAAAAATAACACAAGAAAGAGTTCTCACAGGGATTATCATCATATAATAATTCCAGATTGGTGGGTACGTATATTTTAACTATGTAGATCGGAGGGATAGGGACATACACCATGAAAAATCCTTACCTGATCAGATGACAAAATAGAAAAATCGTCCGGGGGATTGGTGATCACATAACGCTTCGATGAGGCGTCAGGGGAGTTTGATGTATCTCGGAACCTATGACATCGTTTTTTCGATTCATTAGTATTAGCTCTAACGCAAAGCCTAACCATATACAAGAGCACGCTTCACATAATCCTCACACGAAATTGACAGAAAACCGTTTTTATAGAAAAACCCTGTTACTGGTTAGTTTTTACTGAATATTATTTGGACTGACAAATACAAAATTCTTCATTTTATGTAAGATGTTTTCTTTTTGAGATAGGATTGGATTTTTGTTTTTCCATTCTCGTATGGGGTTGTTATCATAAATACAAGAAAGCATCACCAAAATATGCTTGCTGGTATTTTGTTGAAAGTGTTTAATCAATCTTTGTAGCTTTAATTACTTGAAAACGACATTAAGATGACTATAATTCATTGGCACTATACCAAAACAGTCAAATTTCATATTTATTTCAATTTAAAAATTTTGTCTCCATTCCAAATATAAAAGATTTAAACGCTTTCATCAGCCATGTGCTTCACATGTGTGTAGATTGTAGATGTATGCAGTAATAGCGAAATTTGGAAATTGTGAAAAGTGAATTTCTACGGAAAGGTAATTACTGAAAACAAGAAATATCCCACTCCAATGGAAAAACTGAACGTGCTCACGTATAATTTTTTTGGGGTAACCGACGAGAGTATGCAACGAATAAAAACTTACCCGATCATACAATAACAACACTGTTACTGTAAGTTTTAAATAAATAGGTACGCGGCCTTCCACCGATATTTTAAATATCAATATTCTATTTAATCGTAAAATACTAAAAGTGAAAAGCATATCGTTGCATTTTACTACTCATGTGTGGTTACCCCAAAATGGTATAGGCATAATAATACAAGTTTGGTTTGATTATTAGTAAGAGTGAGTAAGGAAGAAAGCATCCGCGGGCAATTACATAGGGAGCAACCTGTAAAGGCCAATGCAGAGTAAACCATATTGCCGAAGAGCAGCGACGAACAGGTCCCCGTATTTCCCATTTTCGCCGAATTGAGCAAGGGGACCTTCCGAGAGGGAGATTTGGCCTACTCTGCATCGGTCTCTACGTTGCAGCATTTCCAAAGTGCTGTAGCCACCACGAAGGCCAGCTCCTTCTGCTAAAATTAGCTCGAGCTCAGGAGTTGCTCCTCCAGTTATCAGCGACCGAATCAGCGTCAAAGCATTTTGATTAAAGTACGTCTGCGCACAAAATTCACAGCAAAAAAATGTTAAAGTCCGTATTCATCGTATTTATTTTTCATAAATCGCCAAAATGAATTTTCCACATCTTACAGTAGACATGAGGGAATCTAGGACGGATACAGCAAAGGCAGTCCCACATGCAAAAGGCTGAGTTAGGTATAGTTCCGTGTCTGGATCGTCATCATCGTCCTGATCCAAGAACTGGACGTTGCTATCATTTACCAGTTCTACAAATAGGAATGCAAATAACAACAATATTCACTAAAATCTTCATGGAAACTTTTAAAAAATTACTGGAGACCGTGAGCACTAGTATGCGGTATTAACCTGTAATCATAGGTACGTTAGATCCGTACACTGAACCTCGTCTCTGTAGGACTAGAGGACTGCCCAGTGGGCTAGTTCTTTCTGTGCCGGTAGTGGTCGTCTGATTGCTTAGCACTCCTATTGTATCGTCAAACGTCATAGCTTTTATATTTAGGGATGCTAGAATGGCTTCCTTATCAGCAAGGGTAGGATCATCATTTGACGGCACTTTTGCAGAAAGTATCACACACATGTCACACAAGTTGACATTGACAGCGCGCAAATCCGCACGACTCAATGGCGACCCCTGAAAAAAATTGGAAAATGAAAAAAAGTCATATATTCTCGAACCAGCTAAACTCCTGAACACTTAACAAGAGTAAATCAAATAGTGCTTCACTCACATTTAGAATGGAAATTTTAGGAAGGTTTTGAAGCATCTTCCACTCCCGTCGAATGTAGTCGACGGAACCGACAATGACTACATGCTTAAGTTCATGGTAGTGAAAGTTAGAAGCTCTTAGAGGCATCACAAGGTTTCGCAGCCCGATCAAAGGGGAATCAGGATCGGCAAAGAGGCAGACAACTACATGTCCATTGAGGACAGTCATTGCTGCTTGATTCCGATCCAAAATACATTCCTCTATCGATTTCGCAGGACACCAGTGAAACATCCCCGTTGAGTCGTATTTCATCTCTGTCTTTTCAAAATCAAAGTCCTTCGCTTGATCGTCTGCAATTCCAACCTCAAGCTGTCTGTCTTTATTGTTCCCTGCTCCATTTGCTGCTGCCTGGGCACGATTCGTTGGCCTGTATATGAGTCATGTCAACATTCACTTTACCATGGGTATTTCTAAATCAGTCTAATAATGACATTCGTTACAACATGTACATATGTGCTACACCATTTATTATTTAGCGAAAATCTTTTCACTAGAGCAAGTGGAAAGCTTGTGCAAGTGCATTGCACAGTTGTCAAGAGACATGATTACTAATTGTGAGTAAGAGGTATTTCGTAAGTAAATGGATTCACACAAGCACACAAATAGTAAGTTATTCAGGTTAACACGTACATTAGCTTTTTCACTTCGTAAGATAAGTGATAGCCGGCAAGAGGAGTTGGTTCCTCGGCGGGTCTGTGAATTAGAAGTAATGGGGTTTTCACATGTTTAGTAAATAGAAGAGAATATAGGTTGCTTGAATTTGATGCTGGATTGGACACAAAGAGTATTAGCAAACGCATTGCATTGGAATATTCTTCATAAATGATTTGGAAACATACCTATTGGCCACAATCTGATTGTCAGCAGCTGCGGTTCCACCTGGTTTCTTTGACGGAGGTGTTTTCCCAATAGGTCCTGCTATCGAATTCATGCGAGGTTTACCTGTCTGCTGGTTTATACCAAAGGCCCCTATACAATGAATATTTGATTTACATTATCCAAATTGCTCTTTTCGTTCCAATGGCAAAAATGTTGGTTAGTCATGGTTCGTGTGTGTGTGCAAATAATAAATGCTAACCTGGATCTACTCTGTCCCGCGCATTAGTGTCTTGACCTGTAAAATATATAATACGATCTGGGATAAATTATACGTTTCGAGACATATCGACAGTCCTGCACTTTCCTTTCGCAGTGCAAGTCGGTGTATATCATTTTGAAAAAGTGTCATTCTCAAAGTTGTAATTAAATGTCGAATATGTGTCATTCCTAAATAAATTCCCTTCATCCTTCAAAGTTTCAGTTAATTCTTTTTTCACAGTTTAATCAAAGTCTGGACTTATTAAGTTCAATTTTAAGTTATACGTGTAAACGATCGTTTTCTTTAAAAGAACCCCTTCTTTACAGGAAACTATTTCATTCAATTAGTTTGACAATCAATACTTCATCCCAGTTAAGTCATGCAATTTTTACAAATACCACCATGTGTATTTGTTTGCTAAATTCGTGTACGAAACAACGTTGTTATTTTGCATTCGATCATTTTCAAATAAACATATACATATCAAACTAATATTCGTGAATGTTAATCGATTTTCAGTGAACAATAATATAAGTATTTCTAAATGAACTCACTAAAACAATTTATTATTTTTTCTTGCATTGCATTACATTTTCTACAAATACGATAAATTTAATGGTATAGTATAAAGAACATGGAATTCTACTTGTCAAATCAACGATTTTATAACAATCTACCTTAAAAACAAACTTATAATGTTTGATAATGGTGGTAGTTCGCATTTTGTATTTTTCACAAATTGAAACCACCAGAAATGTAGTTTTTCATGGTCAACGTCATTTTCGTTCCAAGTAAGTCAGTCTGAATTGTCATGTACTAGTTTACTTATATTTAACGCATTAGCTATCATAATCATGATAACAATATACAGAATTCGTTTTAGTATTTAAATACAGGCATTACTTAAATAAAAAAAAGTATTTAAGTACTATAAGTAAACAAGTGCTATGCTTTAAGGTTTAAATTGGTTACAAAAAGATACACAGCATGCGGCTAACGAGCACAAAATGTTATGCAAAAAATGTTGATACCTTAATGATTTATCATATATAAAACAAAAACGTTCAACAAAGACCTTTAATCTACTAAGTCGACTTTTACAACTTAAAAACATCTACATTACTCTATGCATATTATATAGCTGTTACTACAGGTGGGTGCTAATCATGAGACACTGCATTCTATTTTCATATTAAAAATGTAAACATTATGCACTACTAGCAACGCAATAAGTTTCAATCTTTGCTGCTCAAAAGGAGGAGGTGAAACGATGCTTTGTTGTTGGTCATCGAGCAGAAAATGATTGAGGCAGATCATTAGCAACTTGATTTTTGCACAGCCATACATGAGTGTTTGGATTTTTGAATATCTGAATTTCTCTTATATACAAACTTTAGTTTTAAAATACTAAAATACTAATATTTTAGACCACACTGGGTCAGTTTCATCCACAAAGGTAAAAAATAAGGTTTTCTGTTAGGTGCAATAAGATTCATGCAAATATATATAACTATAAAATATATGTAGTTAGTTTGTTATCTCGTCGAAGCAAACGAAAAGAAGTGAGAAATACATTGGAGTACCTAAATTGCTTAGCCATCATTTCAATTACAGAAATTTAAACGCCAGTAATGAGCGCATTTTTATAATATTTTGTTACCAAAGTACGCCCCTGCTGGTGAAATTGTTGGTGGTTGAATAGCAAGCAATAGTGCCCATTCAAGCAAAAAAGAATGAATACCTTTGATTAAGTTGAAAGTAAAAACATGTGAAATAAAGTATATTTATGTGATGATAGATAACTAACAATGTGAACTGGATGAAACAAAAAAATAATGTTAGAACAGAGAGAAAGTAGAAAAAACTATATACAAATGAGAGATACGACTTAACATATATATTTTTTATTAAAAAGAGATGAAAAGAATTTGGCTGGGAATTGATTGATTTTTGCTACCTCGGATATGAACCGTCTTGGGTATGGTTTCAGGGGTATATGTCGGGTTGAGCGAAACTGATTCTACTTCCCCTGACAAACACAGTTCATAATAAAACAAAATTTATAGACATCATACCACCTTCATTTTTGTAAATATTCCTTCTTATCAAGAGAACGGTAATAAATTATAATATTCAATATAATCATTTCATACTAGAGTAAAATATTCTACATACCATCTATAAAAGCATTTATGTACTGTGAAGTTACGACGTGGCAAGATAAATAAACTGAAGGCATTTATAGTTTGATCGCATTGTATGTATATTAGAGAATACACTCGAACTATCGTAATGTAAGAAAAGAACCCAATAAATGTTATTAAATCTTGAATAAGTCCGACTCTCAATCTCTCCTATAAACTATTTTAGCGGAGAAAGCATGAAATGCCTAGTATATGTGTGTGTGCCAGTATTATATTATTATGTTCCTCTAGTACTACATGGTTTACCTTACAATATGAATTTCTCGTGTTATGTACGCAAGTTAATTGTTAATGAATTTATGTTCTGGATGCCACTGCATGTCGGATACACTGATAGAACATGAGATTTTATGCTCTATTAAATGCTTCCTGATAATTTTTCATTTATCATTTATGGAATTTCCATATGATAAACATTGATGCATTTAAAGTTCATGAAACCGTCAGTGCTTACCCACGGTAAAGACATAAAAAACTACTTATTATTACGAATACAATCAGTAACGATGACAAAATTCTCCAAATAGGTTTTTACTGTCAAATAATAGTTTAATGTTTTTACGTATTGAACTGTTCATAAGAAAAGAGTCTATATAACTACAGTAAACGGAAGCATTTTCGTAAGAACGACATTATGCAAATTATGCTTTCAAATGTAATCCAAATAGTAAAAAAGTATTATTTACACACTCTACTCTCTGGGATGCAATTGTTAGTCCAATAGCACAAATGTACATACATACACGTATTAATCATTCCTTTATAAAAAAAACTACATTGTAAAATACTTCACATTCCATCTTCCTTGCAATATTAGTTATGCAAAACGCTTGCTTTTTTAATACACAATCAAGAAAAAATGTACACACAGAAAAATACAGAAGAGGCAAAAACCACTGATGACGACAAAAATGTGTGACTCTTTCAAGTATTTTTCAAACCTGCACATCTTAATTGATACAAATATTTCGTAATCTGTTAATGTTGCTGTTTCAGTATTCCTTCTCTCTTCGTGAAGCCTTAAGCGTGCCTGACTTTGATTCAAACTAAATATTAAAAGCTAGAATAGAGGCAAAAACCCTTTCACTTTTTCTTTTGCCACTGTATATCCAAAATCTGGATTATATTCTACTGTACTTAAAAAACTGAGTTGTGCATAAATAGATATAATGGTGTACGAGTAAAAAGATTTGTGTTTATTGTGTATAAGTGTGGTAAGTTACGAGCATAAAATTTGTAGATTAATAGATATTTCAGTGCAGTATCAGTACAAAATTTTTGTATTTTGGGGTATTTTAATTCAGAAAAAATTTGACTGGGGCAACAATAATTGTTTGTGTTGATGTTGATGTGCGCAAGAATTGCTTATCTCAACAAAACGGGTTTACGGGTATCGAGAACAGTAATAACTTAAAATGTGTTTGAGAAACGTGTTTTTAAGATAAAAGTCAGTGGATTCAGTGATATTATAGTAGAGAGAAAGAGACGAGAGATAGTTGACAGGCACTTACCAGCATAGAGAGTAAAGTCGTCGCCTATACAGGAAAAACAAGAGAGAGACACATAGAACAACGACATCACAGTTATAAGATAGAGAGTAAGTAGATTGGTAACGAGAGCAAGATAAACAATTATTTGCATTAATTATTAACTTAATTAACAGCATAAATTCACACATGGACACACACATATGTAGAAAGAACGAACGAAGTGATATTTGGCACATTACATATATAACACAGAATACTGACAGCGGATTAACGAATGTTATAACTCAAACGTCGAGATTGCACTTTTAAGGTAGGGAACAACTATTGGATATGATTGCACGGAGAAAGGGGTGGCTAGGGATTGCTTTTACAAACAAATAATAAAGTTATTACTGCAACACTAGTAGTACGGCTTTACATCTAGGATTACAAATTAAAACTCAATTTCATACGTTGACAATGAGCTATAAAGGATGTAACTACAAAATTATAAAAAAATATCTGTGTGTACAAACTACAATTAATAGTAGACTAATTGCAATTGCGATTTTCTCAGTATAAAGGTTACAATTTCGACACAACAACCACTACAACTATACAATCTACAAACATAATATGGAATTGGATGAAAACCACATTTTATGCATGAACTGCTATGTAATACACACTAACACTACTACTTAAAAACTCGGCTAAGGTGCTCGAGGATGGGTAGTCTTGAAACATTAAAAAGATTACTCGACATTGTTTTGAGGTTTGCTGTCTTTCACAAACATTTTTGTGTTATGCCTGTACGCACTCATCACGCACACTGTACAAATTCTGAAGTACGTTACAAAAAGTGCTTCGAATGACATAAACGTATGACTTTTCATTGCATAAATATTAGTTTAATTTAATTGTATAAAGATTGTTAGTAGTTGATATATATTTTGTATGCAAATTTATTTTTAAAAAGGTACTCACTAGCTCGGCCAACCGCTTGCACAGCCCGCACTCCTTTCCTGAACGTTGCCACTGTATCATGGGAAAAAATAAAAATGTTATTTTAGCATTTCAAAGAATACATAATGGTAATATAATTTGCCAGCGAGTCATTGTGTGACGACTTTCTTTGCGTCTAATTTCGTACAGACATTCTCAGTTTTTCGTCGTTACAGAATGACTGCGGGATACGCTTTCCCAACAAGTACTAAAGATATATAAATATAATATTTATTATTGTTTACTAGTATTACGTCTATGTATTAATTAATCTCAAACCACCAGGGTACATTATAAAAGATGAAGAGAGCTGCGTTATACGGAGTAGTAGTAGATTAAGAGGAAGATGTGTTCATAGAATGAGAAAAAGACAAATTACCGTCAATGGTAACGTTAGAGAGAGTTAAGTACGTATTAGCATTCATTCTTCCTATACGGGGGATACTCTAATGTTTTAATTTGATTATTACTTTGAGTTCAGTGTTTAAACTACTTGCAAGTAAGTATACGTCTAAAGTTTACGAGTTGAATGAGATGTTAATATAAATCTACGTTCAACCTTTCCACAAAGATATTACCGGTCACATGTGCGTCATCATACGCCAAGAACACTGATAGTTGCATGTTTGGTTGGGTTAAAAAGTGTAGTATAATATACAGTATCACCATCATTCATACTTTCTTCGTGTGTGAGAAAGGAAGGATAAAAAACAGCAGGCAAGTTGTAGTCAGTGAAATAAAAGAGTAAATAATGCTGAATAATATGCTCAAGTCAAGAATAATAAAAATGTATTGGATAAATGTAGAATTGAAAAGCTCACTCATATTATAACAAAGTAGCATAAGCAAAATTTCTGTAAAGGATTTCTTGTTCGAATACTTTGCATAACACAACTTTAAACTAGACTGAGTGAAAGTTGTAAAAATGAATGTTTTAACTTGTCAAGCAGAACTTTAGAAAATAGAGATATGATAATGATATGAGAAAATTTCACCATTTAAAAGATCACTTTCATTTGCGATGATGGGCAAATCAGAAAACAAGCGCGTTCTATTTCAAAAAGTAAATAATACAATAAGTAAAACCAACATTAGACTTGCTCAGCAGCTCAACGATGCAAAGTAAGGCCAACGAAATAATATAACAATAAGAAATTTTAGGAACAAACTTTTCAATCGAGCTAAACAAGCTAAAATCGCAATTACAGTTAAGGATTGCCCACGTCTAAATTTTATTTTCCATATTGCATACCCTGCTCATTTATTCGTACACCTGGAACTGTTATCTCCGAAGTCTGCAGCATCATGAGCATTCCAATTCCAATATCTACCAATGCAATGAATATATCACATTATGTCTTCAAGTTTCACGTACGACATGATATTGTTAGGTATTTCCCAACCAAATGCAAAAAAAAATCGTTCAATATTCATTTTGTTATTCATTCGTTAGAACAATATTTTTTAATTGTTAGTTCAGTACTTTACATTCTGTTAATCACTAAAGGATGTTTATAGGGAGGAATCTGCTTATCTGTTTACACTCTCTGCGTTTTAGCAGTATCAACTGACGAGGAAAATGTTCCTATAAAACATATTGATTCACACTGACATTTGTACACATTTTGTAGTACACAGACTCTTATACATCCCTCATATTATGTTTAAAGCATGAACATGTGAGGCAACTCTCAATTGTCTCAACAAATTATTTCCAGACTGCTGGTTTGGAAGAAAACTCTCTGAGCTAAAAATCATGATGTGATCCTTGATAGAATAGTTTTCTTTGACGGTGGATATTTAACAAAGAGAAAAGTAGAGATACTTACAGTTCTTGCATTTACACTTCTTGATCATCGTCTCATCAGTGATATGATCATGACAGGCTTTGCAGTAGAACCACGCACTGAAAACATGGATAAATTCAGTAAATTAATATTGATACCAAAACAAAACATGGGAAATATATGCAAAATCATGACCACAGAAACTTTGCAAGATGAATAATTAAGTAATAGTAATCACAAGCCGATGAGTACTACATCAATGGGATTACCGTTTCACTTCGTCGGCACTTTGTGCAATGAAAAAACCTATTGTATTAGCTTGAATCTTAGCACCACGAGGATTTATTGATATCTTTGAGTCATTCCCATCCTCTATCTTCATTTCGATGGCAAGTAAAAGTAGTTTAAGCTTTATAAAGCATAGCCTGTAAACAATAGATTATGTTTAGTCAATGAAGAATGAAGTCATTCACGACGGGACAAGTTCAAATGTCACGTCAACTTACTCGCAGGCCTGAGGAAATGTCATCCCAACAAAGGATGGACTAAGCGTTTCAGTGTACATTTCACATCCGGTCCCTTGTAGGTAGTCATTCTGCCATGCTTGTGTGTCGGGAGACTGTGAATTCGAAACGAGTAAATTGCTGTATCAGAACCTAATACAATTTGAAAGTTAGCCTACTGCCGACTGCTACTTTCATAACTCACCGTTTTGAAAGATCGCATAGCAAAGAGATTTGCCATCATAGTGGAAAATCCTGGTGCGAGACAAGACTGAGCGATAAATCCTAATTTGAGTTCAGCAAGGCAAATAACATCATCACCTCTTTTCCAATCCCAACTTGGAATATTTAGCAGGTACGCCTGTAAGGTACATTCAAGCACAGCACAAGCTCTTGTTTTAATTTCCGACTCTATAGTAACCGGTAGTTTGTAACATCTTTCCAATTTAGCACAAAGACGCACCTTATTGTGATACTGCATCAACTGAATGATAACTCGAATATCATCCGAGTAATTTTTTATAGAAATTACGCGCATGATATTGGCTGCATCCTCGGCATCAGGATCTTGACAATACTTATTGGCGAGGACGAGGCACGCGTCTGCTTCATGAACCTGTTGTTCGCCAATGGTTGGATAGGAAAAAAATAACGCCATATTAGACATTGAAAAAGGCTCGTTGCAAAATGTAAAGTTAGTATGTAAGTAAAAATAAACTAATAATAATAATTAGATAAGTAATGACTGCCGCCTGCTTTCCTTAAAGCGGTTTTAAGTAACAGCGATTTTTACATAAAAATACTGTTGATATGAATCATGACAAGATCATTTCACATGCAGATACAAAGAAACCATCTCTAAGATGGATATAACGATAGCACTCATTTCATGCAATATTGCTAGGCATATAGTATATGTTTGCTGTTATAATTATCTCTTCTGCAGTATACAAAGACTAGAGGTAAAGGATCGTCTACAACATGACAATTATAGTATATGTACAATATAAAAAACTATTTATTTGATTTATTTTCTCATTTCAAACGTCAATGAGCTTCGCACCGTACTCGCTGCAGTTACTCAGATTAAACAAACAATATGCAGCAAACAAAAAAATATATTTAAAAGTGAAACATGCGCGATAGGAGAATAACCAATCTAAGGAGAAATGTCCTCAACATAAATGCACTAGTAGCAATCAACGAGTATTTTAACGCTTTTGCAAGAAATTTTTTCAGGTAAATATATAATTTGAGGAAATGGTATTGCAAAGTTGGTAAGTCCTGCAAAGGTATAACCCTTCAACCACAAACGGGAACCTACTATAACGACATAACAGTGAAACACGTACGACTTTGTAATGATCATCGGTATCAGTCTTCCAAGAACACAAGTTTACAGTACAGTGACATATCAATAAAGAAGTGTTATTAATAAATCACAGGACTAAGGTAACGCACACGGCACATAACACTTTATGTGTATTTAAACACGATATTCAGAAACACTCAATTAACTGATACAGTTGTAAATTGTAAAGTGCAGCATAGCAGAAAGTGCGCGGCACGACAAATTTGTCCTT
This sequence comes from Willowsia buskii, assembly GCA_034700685.1. Lineage (NCBI taxonomy): Eukaryota > Metazoa > Arthropoda > Collembola > Entomobryomorpha > Entomobryidae > Willowsia > Willowsia buskii. The sequence continues at coordinate 20,980 of JAQIXW010000262.1, forward strand.
TTTTTCAAATGAACAAAATAGAAAGAAACACTTGAACATGAACACAGACAGAGAAGACCAAAGTACATCAAACAAGAAAAAGAAAGAAAAAAGAGAAAGTATTATGTATATGCTTTGAAATGAGAGGTATAGAGACAAACGAAATAAAATATTATTATGAACTTGTATGCGACGATGTGGGCATTAACAGTTTCTATTATCGAATACACAGTTGAAACATATTATTACAAGATTAACAGATAGAGAAATGATAGAGACAGAGAGAAAGAGAGAAAGACAGAGATAGTATATATTTCGGTAATATTATGAATAAATATAGAGAAATATGTATAGCTTTGAAATTGTGTGGCAGGTCAGAATATATTATATATAGCACGTAAGAAGTCACACACTAAATAAAAATTACTGCGAGAAAATTTGAGATTGCCCGAATACACATTATAGTATTAATATATAAATATACAGCCATCATCACTGACATCCATGTAATTTTTGACACTAACATCATAACGATAAACATTAATAGAATAGTAGAATACTGCAACATGATTAAATTTACTTAAACGTTCCTATAACAATATCAAGTGATATATATATGAGAATGAAACGAATCTCTTATTATCTTATTATTATCAATATTATTATATGCATTAAGAGCTGTCTTTTTGCCAAACACAACAACACCTTAAGTTTTATATGACTGAATTACCTTAACCCTCTGTAAGTCGATTGGATTCATTATGGTTCCTTGGAAAAATTCCACCGTGGTGAAATGCCTCTTAAATAGACCTTCTAATTCCAAATCCGGAGGTTTTCTAATAATTCAAATCATTGTTAGGAAAAATTCACATTTGAAAAAAAATATTTCGAATTCAAGTTGACACCATATTTGGGGCCCCTAATAATCAATGTTGTCGAGTCGGTACAGTTCAAGTTCAACATTATTATATAACCTACATTTAGGGTTGTGCATATTATATTATAATCGAGACCTGCGATGATAATTTTGATACGTCAAGTTCACGAAGATGTAGTATTTACGTAATTGTAAGTAATGTTCAACACCGAGAAACTGTGTTTTACCAGCGTATTTAACCCAAGGGCATAATATTATCATGGTGTATGCTGAGGTGGTGTAATACAAGCAAATAAAATCTTACAAACTGAAAATCATAATATCTTGAAGAAAGAAAATATCATGAACCTGAGTTGAAGAAGAATTAATGTTACGGAAAGAAAGTAAATAAATAATTCACCCAATAAAAACTCTTTTAAACTCGGTAATATATACAATGTAATGATAACACTCAGTTATACTTTACAAGCCGAGAAGCAACGATTTTTAAAATGCATTAGATTGAAATGGCAGGCAAGACAAGAAGAGGAGATATTATGTTATCATTAGAATAGTTCATAGAGATATATCAATAAACTATTATTATGGTTAATCATAATTTATTCATAGAATAATGCAGTCAATCAATAGTATATAAAACTGAAATTAGGGAATGATATTATGTAGTAAACGTTAGTAAAATACAGTACAGAAAGATATATGAAAGCGGCTCAAATAATAAATATTATTCGATAACGTTCATTCTACATTTACGCAGCAAAAAATAAACTACGCGTTTCGATAAATATCAAATGCTTTTTTATAGCTTTATCGAAGTATAGTTATTATTATGAGTTTGAAATTGGAAAGGCTGCTCAAAATTCTGCAGATAATAAATTATGTTAAGACGTCAGTGCTGACAAGCTGACGTAAAAAAATCAACGGCGAGCCATTTAATAATAGATTATTAGTTGTAGTTGTTTCGAAAAGATAACTATGTGGTAGTATATACGTAATAAAAAATAAAGTAACATTAAAATTAACATAATTTCAGAGGGTCTGGGCAACTTCATCCTAACCTTCACTCTTTCAAGATCTACTGCGTTCATCATGGAACCCTGAAAGAACTTGACGGTTGTGTAATGCCTCTTCAGCAAACCTTCCAACTCCAGGTCGGGCTCTTTCCTATTGGTGCAAAATTCCTCGACAACATTTACACTCCATTACACACTTTCAAATCTTGTATGGAAATTCATCATTCATTATTATTAGCATTTCATTATCAAACTTTAATCGTTTTAAAATCCATCTTAATGAAAATGTCGTAAAACAGTTTTTTAAAAGTAAACCCATATCTCATACAACAGAACCTGAAGCTTTTTTTCGGGGAAATCTTAACCAGGAGCTTTCACTTACAACTGCAATGGGTATCTCTTGTTCCCTCAATCAAGGGTTATCAAAGTTGCATCATAAAACTGATATGTACATTTCATCCACAGATAAATTCATGGTTTATCAAAGTTTCTTTAAAATGTATCTTTTACCTGTGAAGAAACACGACTTCCACGTCAACGTCTTCTCGGTCCTCATGAAGAAAGTCTTTTAGGAAATGGGAAACTGACTCATAAGTGATATGTCCACAAACGACGATGTGCCTAGACGGTTATCCAACAATATTTACAAATATTAGACATGGGTTACCAATATGGTGGTATCTATTCTAAGAATATTTGGCTTTAATTGATATATTAAGAGTTGTCAAACATTGCAAATTTATCAACAATTCGGTAGCAATAGGGTCTTTTTCAATTAAAAATTCAAATCATTTATTTATGCTGCTGTAAAAGTTAAATGACATCTTTGCTGATAAAATTGCATTGTTTACACTTATAACAACGAACTTATCAAAATCAAACTAACGTGAAAGCAAACTCACTGGAATTAGTAACGATAATTAAATTCACAAAAAAGTACAGTAATGTTACATTACGTCTAGATTACGAATGCAAAGGTGGATAGGAAAAAGCGGGAAAGCGCAATTAATCAAAACTTTATTTAAAGAGGAGTTTCATGAAAATATACAATCATGTTGTCGCATTTCTTTATTAGTATTGTTGTTGTTAAAATTTAAGATTTAAATAGTAATCGTTATTATCTGTGTGAGAAAAGAAAAATTATTTAGAACAACAGATACATTTTGTACACAAGAGGTATTAACACTAATATCAAATACAGAATAGTATCTGTAAAGCACTGGACTCTAAAAAAGCTGGTGGATACAAAGTATAATATTATGCTTTCAAATATAGAATATGTATTAAGTCAGTATTATGGTTGAAGTGGCAAAACTTACTATTTGGAAATGTGCAGATCAGCTTGAGTGAGAGTTAACTGATTGATTTAGGTTAACGGTTTAAAAGACATAAACGGTAAAATCTCCTTACTGCACACAAAGGTAAGCACAGAGAAAGTTTGGTGCTGAAGCAGGGTGTTTGGTGATAGTTTTTCTGTTTGTGATGATGAGCATGTATAGATACACTCTAATATAATATATATTTTTATTGGAAATGCGTGTATGTATTCATATAGTATGTGGTCTGATAGTCTGATCTGACTGAGAGTTGATGTACAATTTTTATATAGATTTTCGCATGTGCATAGTCAGTAATTGCTGCTGAATGCCTACCTTGAGATAAAACTGAGCTACCTTTTGAGAATGACTTGGTTAACAGTTTTTAATAATGGATACCTGTTGCTATATCAAACGTCTTGACCAGAGAACTATATAAAAACTACCTACAAACTACTAAATACGCTAGTGAAAATATATAAAGAATATTTTAACTGAATATATTGATAACTGATAGATAATAATAATAATACATATATAAAGAATGATGCCATATTATATAGTAGTCGATATACTGATAATGCAAAGCTACAGTCAACGTATTATATATGCATTGAGGAAATAATAATAAAGTTGCAGCACAAAATGCTTTAAATTTGCTGCACTGTGCACTCATTGCCCATTTCGGGCTAAAAATTACTATATTGAAGACAATTTTACAATCAAACTCTAGAGACCTTTGACTTTAGATTTTATATCCGTAAAAAACTTTATCCGACAGAAGATATATATACGTGCGTGCAGGCCATATATTTAATTCAAACAAGTTCGAGCAGGACATTTGGACAAACAGTCAATATTTGTCCTTGTGACAAATCAGAATTATTAATAGGAAACAAATTTTGAGTAATTGTATTCGAATTGAAATTTTACTGAATACATACAGAAAATCACTAAAATTGATGCTGTATATTCCATGAATTACTTATTTGCATATAGTAGTTACGATGTTAGTTTGTGTTAGAATATGTACTTAGATTTTCTTCAACAAACAAAATTATTCTGTTAGTAGTACACACAAGCCAAAAATAACAAAAGAGTATGATCATTATTATATATTGCATATAAATCAAAATAAAATGTGATGATATGAAATGAATTGATATGAAATAAACTACACCACTGGCTGTTTCTATCTACCGTGCGTTAACTATTATTACAAAAATAAATAACTACACATATTTTATATCGGGATGTTTTAATGGCAATAATTATTACAGATATATATCTCACTAAGAAATTCTACCAGAAATATCTATACTATAGTTGACTGACTGATTACTCTAAACTATGTAATGAATGAATTTGATTTTCGTTCTCTCAATTTTTATGTCTATTTGTTGTTTCATCCATGAAATGAATAATATAATATAACTATTACTCATCTAGAGACCATTTACTCAATAACATATTTTGAGACTGAGCTTGCATACACACACGCACGCACTTAATTTTGGAAAGTGATATTTGCTGGCAGTGAAAACGTTTTTGTTGTACTATTGAAAGAAAATAAATGACAGCAAATGATGAGCGTAATTGGTTTAATTTCAAAAAAAGTGTGAAAAAATGTAGTAAATAGGTTTTTATACAAAAACTGGCAGTGCAGACAACAATAGATAATTAAACACGTACAACAACGACAACCGAAAACAACAAAAAGGGCAAAGGGCTGTAATAACAAATAAATGTCAATGTTACATCTAGATTCATTATCTTAGTTAGTAGTTGTAGTATTAGGGTTTTCTGACCTTCGTCCCCGCTCGTTTTTCAAGGTGCCACCGTACTTCGGCCTAGTGCCGATTAAATCTATGATTTCCGGAATGCAACTCGCAAATATGGCCTAAGAGATAAGACACAGAGAGTACAACATACACAAAAGGTTTGATTTTGATTTTGAGAAACACATTATTAGTCCATTGTTGAATATTATAATGATGGTAAAATGGTAATACGATTTCAGTGATTGCAATTCCCTGGTTTTTTTGTAAAATGAAATTTCAATTCATAATCCGAATGGCATGGCCATACACCATCGTAATAGTAGTAAGTGGTACTGGTTGGTAATTATTGCCTTTCCTATCGAAAAGGGGTATATATCTTTTGTTTCAATTGTATAACAGCGAGCAATGTAGTAAGTTATTCGATTACTAAATATAATGGTTTTACTGGTATAATAGTAGTTGTGACAATAATAGCAGTGGAACGACGTAAGCCTATCGCGTTAGATTCACGACCTTTTCTAGTCTACCGAGTATATAGTAAAATGTATATTATAGAAATAGTTTAATAGGAAAAAAAATAAAGAAATAAAAAATTTGAGATTTCTTTGCGTTTACGGTTAGCTCTAGCAATGCTATACCATGACTTGTAAAAAAATCAATTAGCCTGGTTGGATAAAAGGTAAGTTATACACATGTCGTCAGCCAAACAGCCTGCTTGCCATATATTTTAGATGTTTATTTTATTATTTATTAGTTGTTAATTAGTTAAATTACATAAGAGTAATGTTTACTGCTTATATATTCAGTTCAGTTGTTTGTATGGGTCAGCAAATGCAACAGAAATCATTCAAAAGGCGGTTATCATCTCGGTAGCACATTGATGATTGATTATATCATAAATATTCATACATCAAAATGGCATAGCGTTGACAGAGCTGTACTGGAAACTTTACTACGTCATCACAAATGGTAATAATAATGAGATAATAGTATACGAATTAGTCAAACAAAAACAAGAAAAAATGTTAGACAAACCTACTCACTACTACACAAGGTACGATCAACTTTATTTACTTTCAAAATATCATTCTAATTTCAAATGCGAAGAGAACGACTAAAAGGAGCGTTGCACTTCCCATTTTCTGAGACTCAATCAGGAAATGAAACTCTCTTTGTACATGCAGTGCAGCCTTAGCATGTTGCGTTTTTTTAATAAATAAAATTTTATAATAATATATTGTTGGGCCATTGAAGAGCTGACCTTACCTCAGCAATTAATAAAAATTCATTCAAACTATCGTTATTGATTTGATGGCTCTAAACACTATTGTGCATCAACGGCTGCGCTAACTCTGTTTTTACAGATAATAAAATTAGAAAGCTTACGTATTTTTTTATCTCTTTCATGCATTCGACAAACTTACTAATCTCTGGAAAACCTGCTTCCATTTATTTGCTACATTTGCTTAATATAATCATAAAGACGTTTTCTGGTGTGAAAATACTTAATCATACATAAACTTATAATAACTGTGAACTGTATTAAAATAAGGCATAATAAAATCCTTCGTGAAATTGTGGTACAATTTGTGGTGCTTGTAAAGTTTAGAATGCAAATTGCAAACCATTCACACTAAATTAAGTGAAGTTAATATTGATCTAACAATAGCAAGGATTTAGTTGAAAGGCGAAACTCGTAGCGTGTCTCTGATTATGCAACAGTCTGTATAAATCTCGTCCAACCATTTTCTAAACCTTAATTTGCCAGTTTTTATCTCGGAAATACGTAGTACCACAACGTGTACTTTACGCATGAAAAAGAAAATACGCATGATTAATATGACTATACAATTGTACGCTGCACACACACGAATAGCTATAGCTACGCTTTTACGGAAACACTGGATATTACGAATTAAGGAGCAGAAACTGTTGGGTGAAACTAAAGCCACAACTTTCTCTTTAGTTTCAAAGTTCTAAAGTTGATGCTAATGAATTATTGAATTGCTGAGTGAGTTGCAAATGTTGCAAACAATCATCAATACAACCACAAAAACCACGGAGAAAAGCCTGATGAAACCTTGTCATGCAAACCAACTATATAAGTAATTTATGTTAAAGCCTTTTTGCGGACCTGCTTGCTTCAATCATGTTCCAATGAATCATCATTGTTGTGAAGAATGTAAGGAGTACCATCAGATTAACACACTAATTTATATGCTTTTTTGCCAACTGATTAAAAGCTATGATGAATATAGCAGCTAATTAGCTTAATTCAATAAAACAAGTGATTCGTAACTAACGCTGCCAACTAAAAGTTTTAGCGACAAACCAGCATGTTACTATAGTACAGAGCAACCACTAGAGACTAATATATATTGTTATACGCCACCATGCTCTACGCAGTTATTATTATTATTTAGTCTAATGTACAGTTAATTAATGCTTGCTTCGGGTCAATTATATCAGTGTTAGTAATGTTATCATCACAAAGTGAGATTAAATTTGTTTACTTCAGCGTGAAGAGCAACTACATTTGCTCAAAAAACATCTTGCAAGGAATCATATAGTATACATTTTCTATAAAAAAAAGTCTGTCTATTGCAATACTTGACTTGTAAACTCCTTCTTTTTAAATAAGTTCCTTCCTGATTTTGACATTATGTGTGGAGAAATTGGAATTAGTTACATACAACATAGATCGCATCAATGAAAAAAATCTGTGATATTGCTTGGCAGAAAGTATATAATATGAATGGATTTTGTTATTAAGTGACTATACAGTAATTATTATTATTATTATTGTAAATTGCAGATACTCTATATACTGTAATAACCCAAGTCTACGCTTTACGATGTTACGTGTAAAAGTAGTGAATACACGACAAAATTATGTCTCTACTCTAAAGTAAGAACAGAGCAAGATATAATTGTTAAGAATGAGAAGAAGATAAAATTGTGATAGTATATAGTTGTTATATATATATATTAGAAAACGGTTCTACTCTACAATTTTTCGCAAGGGCATAGGAAATCATTACGAGTTTTGACTAAAATGTATTAATAACAATTTGTAAACTAAGAAGAATAAATCGTATGCAATCGGATTATATATATATATATATATCAACTCATAATGCATATAGATATGTACAGTTGAAAACAAAGAATAAAAGTTGGTTTAGAAGGACAAAAAACTCAACAGTTTAATCATTATCATAGTATAAATTATTTGAAAGTAGTAGTAGTTCAATCAGGAATATTATTATAGTAAGTTATACTATGGTCAGAGAAGAAGAGGATGATGATATATTATGAGTATAGGAACTGTACCTCCTTCCGGCTTGTTTATAGGACCCACCATACTTGGGCCGATTACCAAGAATCTCGGTAATTTCCGGAATCCAACTTGCAAATACAGCCTTTTTCCAAGCAATAGAAATAACAGAGAGAGGACATTCGTGAAAAAACATTTGTCAAAAAATTACACCCACAAAACGCTTTCGGTTACATATGAATTACACAGTAAGACGTGAAGGAAAGAAAGTATGACATTACGGATTAGGCACTGATTAATCAAGTAGTTTTCACCCATTTACAATGATAACTCGTCATTTCTCAGATATAATATACTTCTTAAAATGAATCTTTAAATCTTTTTTAGACACGAACAGAAGTTTTACTTTTATCAATGTGATTTTGTGACAATGACCCGAAACGAATATTCGTACCAAACTGATATGCATTTAAATTTAAATTAATATTTACTTTTGTTTTGTTTCAGAGGAAGATTAATTCCTCCAGCAACAGCATACAGTCAAAGAGGTCAGTCGTTCCACACAGACATACAGCAGATAAAGTCAAATAACATTATTAGCAGTTACAGAAAATACAGTTAAACAACAGGACATAAACAATTATGGATCTAATTATTAAATACAAACTTTAAACATAGTCTGCAATAAAGATTAATAAAAGAGAAAGAGAGAGAGAGAGGAATCAACAAAAAATAAACGTTTAATTACTGTAATATGATGAAAACTTAAGTAGTATATATTATGTAGATATATAACAAAACTGGAAGTACTAATATTATTTCAAATATTATGCAGTTTGCTTTTCATTGCAAGTAAAATGCAGGAACTTGATATAACAGAGATAAAGAGAAGATATAATAAACAATTAAAGCTAGAGCTGTTAAACATTTATTTGTCTTCATCATTGTATTATAAAAACATTAATCTAGTCTGCATGATGACAAAAGTAGCAGCGGTTTATGATACAGCGCGGAAAATACTAATTATTGCGATGAAGCTGGTTTTCTCTAAAAGTAAAAAAACTCAACACCCTTTAAAACCGTACACCTAACGGTAATGTTACTGTTGCATTTGGCAGATTAACGTTTTATTATGGTTTATTATTATTATTTTTTAACTTTCAAAGAACTTTTTAATGTCAGCTATTTCTGTAAATTCTATGATGATACCGTTTTGCTCTTTTGCTCGATTACTTGATTCCATTTCTTGTTTTCTCTTTAGCACATAACTATAATATTTATAATATTGTTATTATTTGCGTGAATCCTATATAACAGGTTAAGTGGATATATTATTTTATGACGTTTTTTTTTGCATGACTAGAATTGGTGATCTACGGAAATGCTTTGAGCATGCATCATATTATGTGTAAGTCAGAACACGTGCCATTCAGTACTCATATCTCAGTAAACTTTAAACAAATTAACAATGCGTATGTTACACTATGCGAGGCTGCAATAAAACCAACATTGTACTACCAACTGTTCCAAACTTACAAACCGAATCTAGCAATTTCATACCCAGGTCCTTTAATTGTTCTCACAAAATGGTCGTAGTGTAAAGGAATAAAACTCCAGTAAAATGTTTCGCTCCCCTACCTTCAAATTGATGTGTTTTATAAGGTGTAAAAACTTTAACATCTACCCAAAAACGCTAGTATAGTAATACGAGCTGACAAATGATAAAATGGAATGTGTTTGTAATTAATTAATTTTCATTTTAACTACTTTTTAAATTATGAACTTCAAGATTGCTTTCCTGATGTAATTACGACAATGCTGATGGGAGATGTTTGAGACTTTTCTGATTGTTACTTTTTACATAAATGAAAAAATAAATTTGTAATGTGTGCTTTCATGCCATTTTGACGGATTTGCAGAATAGTAGGTGAAACTTTTATCCAGCCCCTTTCACTTGCTTATATAACGTCTTATTGAACAGCATGTTTAATATCAAAGGAGTAAGAATTAATGGACAATCATAAAGCTGTTTGCAGCTGTAATGAGTTGACCTTGGTTAACTAAACAGTTTTAGAGTGTGGAGGAAACTGACTGGTTGGCTGACACATAAAAACTCAAAGTAACAAAACTAACTGAGCTTTCTAAATAAAACGTATGATTAGGTGACTATAATTACTTTTATGTCCCTATCTTCACAACTTCACATTTCATTCTACCAATTTTGTTTTCTTAATAACGTAGTTTCGTAGTTGTAATGGAATGTATATCAGTACTCAGTACATCATCATATAATATATATGATTATGAAAGAAAGAAATTCAGGGACAGATGAATTCAGATTCATTTTTATTACTACTCGTAATGGGACTTCACAAGACTGTATGCTGGGATTGGATTGCTCTTATTTGCCGTAATAATCTCGTATATTACTGGAATGTACCATTTTTGACGAAGAATCTAGCATGCCAATATATTACCATGAGGCAATTGATGATTACATATAGTCGATTTCTCGATTATTGATCGCACCTATTAGGTCACAAAATAGTGTATAATATTGGACAAGAAAGAAAATCGCAATGCTTACCAAACCGACGAGAAGGAAAAACACTAGAAATGTCCGTCCTAGTACCGTTTGGCAGTATACATCTCCGTACCCCACTGTAGACATTGTCACGATGAGAAAGTAGACGCATGTCCAGTACGGCATCTGATTCGGATTTTGAAACTCAAAAGGATCTCCAGAGTTTTCCAGCTATTTACGAATTGGGATTCAAATTTATGAGCGAATGACAAACAATTAATAACTCGTAGTAATCAAAATCAAAGGTTCAATGTAGGAGAAAACATTTTCTGACTGATTTAAGCTAAGCATCAATGAAAGAGCCTCATAATTGAAATGACTTGCCAAATGAATAATTCCAGCTGCCGTAAGCCACACGGAAATGAAGATGGAAATAAGCTGAGCCAGACGGATTGAGCTTGATGTCTTGAGAACGTTGAGATACTGAAGGATGTCAGGAACAGTCATGAGTCTCAGAGCTCGGAGGAACCGAAGCCCGATCCACGTTCGATCCATATAGATCGACACAAAGGACGGAGGGATCGTGAAGTAGTCCACGAATGAATACATCTCCAACATGAACCATAGCTTATCTGATGCTGCTATAAACTGTAAAATAATATTAGTCAAAATGATGTTTTGCGAAACAGACAAGAGTACCAACATTGCGCAATTTATATTTATGCAACAAAAGAAGAAAACGGCTTAGAAAGAAGCTTAGAAACGAATCACTTACTCTAATGAAAAAGTACACCATGAAAAATATGTTGAATGCTAAATCAATTTGCTGCGTTATATTTTGACTCCACTCTTGACACTTTTCTACTGCATCTCTGTAATTTTCAGATTCATTATTAGAGCTTGCACGATAAAATATATTTAAATGGTTTTAGTGCTAATGAAGTTGAACTTACGAAGAAGCGTCTATAAAGTATATCACCAGTGATGCAATACTGAGTTTAAACACGAGTACAACCTGAAAAACAAAAGAAATGCACAAATTAATCATACTGTTTGTCAATAAGTCATATCATCTAGATTTTCCCTTGAGTTATTTTCCCTTCTCATAGTTTTCTCTTCTCCCTTATTCAAAGTGAACTAATTTACGGGGCAAGCTGATATGCGGAAAGTTATTGCAACAACGTCAATATTCATTCATGCCTATAGTGATCAATAGTATGCAAAGTCGACCTTTATATATTATGCAGTACGTAGCATTCAAAAATATCCGATTCTGATGAGTGATTCTGTATTCTGTATCTACATTATGGATCGTGAATTCGTGATTAGTGCTCTTTAGTCTTGTCCTTGTAAGCTTAATGAATTTTCTTTTTCGACTTTACCTTATATTTCAAGCACTGCTAATGGCACAAGTTGGTAATGACTTACGAGCACTACAGTCATGTTATGAATTATGATTCTACTTTTTGTTCTAGAGCTCGAAATTTATAGATGTGATCACCATATATATTAAATGACAAATACAGATGATGATGATCATCATCTTGTTCGTTCACTGATGTTGCCACAGTTGGCTGATAACTATGCTGCTATGCATATTATTGTGAATTTCGAAGAAGTAAGTAGAGCGTGTTTGCTGTCATCCACTTCACTCATCTTAAGTATTACACAGACGAAACACATCAGGCCGACTAGGGCAGCTGTGACATCAAATTAATAAAATGGGTTGAAGACAGCTACAATGGGAGTGCCATGGGATTCATGAAGAAAGTAATACATTTTTTGCTCTTGTGTTATGCTTGTAGTAGCGCAGCGCAGCAGATCACAGAGGGAAAGGTATTAAGAGTGAATGCGTACAAAAAAATTCACCATTACGTCACCGATAAAACGGCAGATTGCACAAGAATTTTTTTTCCTTTGCTTCAGGAGTTTAACATGGAATGCTAACGAATATTTACCCCCATTTCCATAAGCCATTCACAATATTTGCACAGGAACATCGTTTAGGCAACCACAAGTAATTAACAATATTATCGATTCATCGATATGTGTACAACTAGCATTTGTAAAGTGGTATTGGTTTTGTAAGCAAAGATTTATTTCGAAATGTACATATGTAGTTGTCAGTATTCTTTATGTATCAAAACGTTTGAACATTGTTCTATGAGCCATATTATATCTTTCCTGATAACATCTAAGTTTCTACTGCTTGAATTGTTTAAGTCCTATTGATCACTCGGGATCAAGTAGAGTCGGTTGAACAAATGTTACATTGGGAAAGGTACACATGAATCTGTAAATCCTTATATTCCATTCAATTAAGCGCGAATCACTTAAGCGCTCATGTCCATTCAGCTTTTCGATATTTCTATCGTCTTTTTTAGTGTTCGAAATGTAATCTAAGAACCAAATTCTTTCACATACGCAATAAATTCGTAAGTGGATAGAACGGGTCATTTCTTTTCCCAATTGTATCTTACGATAGACAGTCAATCCAATCCATTCAATCCAAGTCCAACCAATTTTTGCCTTAGTCGTGTGCTTGTCAATGAACTTGTTCTTGCCTTTAATGATAAATTAGTACATAGAGCATACACTAAATGTTGTTTCACAAACTATTGCAATAATTGCTGTTAAATAAACAGTCTACCAATTACCAATACCATAATGGCTGTCATACTGCACCATTTTTGTCAGTTCGTGACGATCCTGTGTCGATAACGTCTTAATAATTCGAGCTAATTACTATATTTTAGACGAGGAAATGAACACAAAATTCTTCCAGAAACCATTTACTAGGCATTACTAAATTCCTATTATGATAATAGAATTTCAATCAGGACAGCAATATGCTTTGTTTAAATATAAATAAGCATTCAATGATACACAAAACCCCTTTCTAAAAATCATTTGTAAAATTGTTTGGTTTTTAGGTAATAAAATATTCACGTTATGGGCGGAACAGAAGACATTGAACTAGTGGAAGCATCGATTTTACAATACCTCACCTCTCTTAGTAGATATGATACTTTAAATTTCTGTGCTTGCCATGTTATTGGAACAATTAGTATGCTGAAAACATAGTATGCATACCCTTCGTTTGGTGCGTTTGCCAAAATGTTTGATTCATGAAATATTGGAACCGGAAGGATTATGTTTAAGGTTTTTCATGAAATTACAGTTATGGCATCAATCGTTTCCGTTGTACTCAAAACTGAGTATTCGGTACAGTGTGTTGGATATTATTACTACACTACAATCATAAAATTATCATTCAATAGTTCAGTCGTTCATTCTGATGGCCACACATTTTTCGGATTTTGATAATAAATGTGCTAAACGTGCCCAGAATTACATATACCGAAATCTATACTATCAAGCTTGTACCAAACTTAAAAAACATACCACACATCACATCATATAGATTTTAACGCATCATATAGGAGCAGAAAGTCTAGCATGTTTTTGAAAATTGTATGAAATAAAATAAAATAATTACTGGTATTCGTTCTAAAAAGCACATATTAGTTCAAGATCACTATTAATCGTTAGTCGATTATTTGTAGCTGGCATATTTCATAGGGGAAATACAGCATAATACTTACTAAAATGATTTTAGACATTAGCAACTATACATTCGTCATTACACTGATGGTTTTTTTAAAAATGTCAAATAGCTTCCTGCACATTACAACGATTTTCGGTATGTCTCCACAGTCTGATACATATGCATGTATGCATGTATTTCTCGATTTAAACTTTTCACTCACAGGTTTATATTGACTGGAGACTACGAATAGTTTTCATTGTTTCATTTATCAATACAAATAACATTCTACCATATTTGTCTATATAAATAAATACCAAATTGTATTGGGTAATTCTATACTGACATGCATATCGAATGCCAAAAAAGAACAATAAACAAGACAACAGTATGTCAAAATATTACGACCGAGCCGTACCTGTCAGTTCCATCAATGATCTGGCACTCTTTTGCAAGTAAAAAGCAGGTACAATGCAAGGGGGAAATGTTTTTCTCATTCAAGTAAAAGGATGCATGAATTGCTAACTATCGATTGAAACGTATGATCACCAAAAAAGTCCAGGAGAAAAAGAAACAATCAAATATTAATTTTCTTCAGTCGTGGACGACTACGTGACAGCGGTTTCTGTGTCGCAGTGGGATGGTTTGCTTTTAGTGCTTTTGGATTACATTGCAATAGTAAATTGGGTTTTTTCATATATAAGTGGTTCTACCACCATATAATCAAGCAAAACTGTCACGTTTATTGTACAGATTCTCCGCAGCTACCGTCGTTGACCATTTTTTGTAAATATAGCTGCGTATTCTTTTATTTCTAGAGCTTGCTATTGTATTGCTGCTTTAGGTCATAGGTTTATATTGAAGCGCTCTTTGGATATACTCTAACTGAACACAGGGTTCTCAGTGTTTTTCTGCTTACAGAAAAAGAAATTTTACCGAAAAAATTTTGGTACTGAGTTAATGCTTCTGTAAAAATATTTTTTGCGTTATTATGGGGAAAGTAAACGCTATCAAGGTATAGAAACGGCAGCTGTTTGTTTGGACGTTAGTGGTCTTTATATGTACATACAAGATTGCCACAATTAAGGATTTTGTTGTGGCAACTATTTAAAAATAATAACCGCCACCGCGGGACCCATACTGTATTGATGCAAATTATAGGTTTGATATTGGATTGATGAGAAAAACGTGCCACCTACCGACAGCGTATTGTTCAATTTTATGCGCACGATTAATAACGATGGTGATGGTTATTAAAATCCGAAAATAAGATACTACCACGCAAGTTTTTAGGATAGAAATCTAAACGGATGAAAATTGTTGCAAACAGTTGAGAGAAACGGGCCAAGTTTCAGAATATTTTTTTACCAGAGTAGTTTTCTCGATTGCAATACAAGCAAATTACATACGAGCAGAGTATGTAGCATCGAACACTTTGCTCTCTATGTCGCTTCATCTTTTGCTTTCTTCACAAAAGAGATTATAT
>JAQIXW010000263.1:0-36771 GCA_034700685.1 Willowsia buskii
CTAAGTAGAGGAAAAGTAGCTTTGATAAGTAGAGGACCTAGGTTAACAGTCATTGAGTTAATGAAGGTGGGATACTTCGTCAGCAGCAAAAAACTACATATATTACTTCTTATTACGCAGTGGTTTGAGTAGCACTCTTTTATGATAGTGGTTTTTGCATCTTGTCGGATGTTACACAAACTGACATGTCGTGTTGATAATGATTTTTCCAGTTAGTGGTGAGTGGGAATAAAAATGAGTAGGCACAAATAAGTAATATCAGTAACTAATAACTAATAACTAACTAGCTTGATACTTATCAAAAGTATTTTTTATTGTTGCTTTTATTTTATTTATTGAATACGTGCATAAGGCATGTATGTAGCAATTTTCCCAGGTCCAGAACAATCTATCAGAGTATAAAAAGTACTCGCTTGAGTATAAAAAATGTTTTATTGATTCTGGCGGCAAGGAGATAATTGATTTTAATAAAGCTCAAAGAAATATGTATGTACAACTTATAAGGCGCCAAAAAGGTGTGTTAAATTGTAAAGCAGGTATGGCTAATAAAGTGACATGGTTTATTATACATGCTAGGTTGCACTACTGTAGAACAATGCTCAGTCCTCCAAGGGAAATCGTTCAGGCATTTAAAGCCTGCTGCTCAAATGGTTACAATTTACTCACCCTTCAAGTTTGTTATTTTTCTTTGTAAACATCTAGTTGCCACTGTTGCCAGTTTTTGTTTATTTGAGTTTGAAGATTCCAATTCGATTCTTGTTTAGTTCTGATGGAGTGACGCATTGCTTGTGTGACACTTGTTTTCCACCTTAGTCACCATGAGCATGAGATGACGATGATATGCGAATGCATAAAAAGCTATGTATTACTACTAAATTCCAAAATAAATAGAATAAACCAGGCGTCGTAACTTGTTGAAAGAAGTACCGGGAGCAGACGAGTAAAGGGTGCATGTAGGGTGCAATTTGTGCCAACACCAGAGGGGTTTGTTCCGTTCTTTCAAAAGAGTAGTCCTCAAGCGTCTTTCTTGTTTCTTGAAGTATTATCTAGTAGCTAGTGACCCCATGGGCCACAATTGGAATGCTATTTTGAGTACAAGATATTTCATATCATAAAGTTAAAAGTCTGACAGCATTAGTCGTTTCACCAATTTCCAAGTTTGCACGTACAGTTTTTAGAAGAGCACAACTACATAAAATTTGTACAATTTAATTTTATGGGGAAATTGAGTAGCGTGCAGAGCACAGACGTAATACCAGTTTCATGAATAGATCACTCACAGAGTTTGTTTCAGCTACTTAATAAAAGTACAATCATGTTTGGTTATCGTAAAACATTATACTGTGTTTGACATGTTCTGTGGATTTGAAGAAAGCTTCTTAAATGCTTGTGTATTGCTTTCTCATAATCACAAACCAATTCGCGAATTCGATTATCACACAAAGACAGCGTGACACTAAAATATACAAAAAACAAGGGCGCGAGTGACCTTCTTCTTGTTTTAGTAGAATACAAAAACATGCATACCTACATACATTACTACTCGTTTAAAAAAAAACTCGAAAGTTGTCCTTCAGTTCCTGCGAAGGAAACGTTTTTTTTTTGCCGAGGTAATAATTGTTGAGAGAAAATTTATATTCAATATTAGTCAATGTCAATTCCATAATGTAATCCAATGAATATTTTCATGTATGTAGACTACACTAACGAAAAGTTTCACGGAAGAAGAAAATTTTAACTCTTAACTCGTTTTGATTATATTTTGTAAGCTAAATAATGTGAGGTACTACCAGTACGATAATTGATGATGATGTTTGGTTATTATTACAATGTTTCACCATTTAATGCATTCGTTTCATTTGACTCAGAACATTATTTATTATTCTTTCTGTGCCGATCTTTAAATCGTCCGTCATCTTCTAATCCATTTTTTGCAGAAATCTAACAATGAATCTTTTTCACGTTTTCTAGGTACTGGAGAATCAGGAAAGTCAACGTTTATTAAGCAAATGAGAATCATTCACGGTGCCGGCTATTCCGATGAAGATAAGCGAGGGTTCATAAAACTGGTGTATCAAAACATCTTCATGGCAATGCAAGCCATGATAAGGGCGATGGAGATGCTAAAGATCCAATACGCAGATTCTTCAAACATAGTAAGTTATCAGTCCTATGTGCCAAAATATTGTGGAACGACTAATTGTCAATACGAGAGCTTCGCATGATCATGTTACAAGTTGACTTTTCCCCTTTCTTTCTAAAGTGTGATTACATTGACATTTTAGTTTGTTGTTGCTTTCGTCGACATTCAGCAGCTAAATGTTTTCTTGTCGTTTTGCAGGAAAAAGGGGAGCAGGTAAAAGCAGTTGACTATGAGACTGTGACTACTTTTGAATCGCACTATGTTGAAGCCATCAAAGCCTTATGGGGCGATGCTGGTATACAAGAATGTTACGATAGAAGAAGGGAATACCAGCTAACCGACTCCGCCAGATAGTAAGTGCTTCTTCCTATGATTTTCCCTGTTTCTTAGTAATCTAATTATTAATAATTTGTGTGAAGGAAAAAATACATGCCGATCTATCAAAAAGGATCTTCAGTTGTGCATTATACACTTAACTATAGAATGTTCTCAATATCTTACGCAAAACAGAGGATATTCGTTTTTTAGTACGTAGTGAGAAGCAGAAAATTATAATAGAATACCAAGTACCACTTCACAGCATTCTTGCCGCGTCGACACTTCGTCCTTACTCGTTACAAAAACAGAGCCTTGAAGAAAACCCAAGTTGTTGCGAAAACGTGGAGTGAAAGTAGTTCAAACGATTAGTTAACTTTGAAGCATAAAGTCAGTTCCTCAAGATTTAACTTGATGATGATGATGATGATGAATGGTATTGAAGTTTATGAATAGTTTTGACTTCAAGAGTGATTATATTATATTATCTGCTGCTGTAACACTTGAGAACAAACAAACTGTTTTCAGCACTTTCATTCCAAACAAGAAGCGCCTAAAGTCTTTCTGACATTACAAATTTAAACGACAATACAAATGTCAGTAGACATTTTATCTCTTTGAGAAGACAAATGAAAAAAAAACTAATTGCGCTATACGTAAGCTACCTTTTTTGTGGTTAATTTCCGGCCAAATGTTTTTCCATAATATTGCAAATTATTGGACTGATTATTATGAAACACTATACACATACATTTGCCAAGTACGCCAAGTCAACCGAACTGCAGTGCAGAAGCTCTCTTGTCTGCATTTAAACTTTTGACAAATTAAGCAAAAGGAGTTGAGAAAGAATGGAGGCTAATGAGCTTTCTTTGTTGATATTACTACTAAGGGTTTCAGTTGTTGTCATTTCGGAAATTGAAATGTTAGGAAATTAAGACGAATAAAGTTTTAAAGTAATTACTAACTTTACTTTTGCCATATTTTTGCGAAGACAAAAGAAGTCATCTTGCCATGCTAGAAGGGGATGTGTAATGCTAAAGGTGATGTATAGCTAGATATATATGTAGCTGAGGTGCAGAGAAAACAAAGCAAGCTGCGGTGAGTCAGAATCTTTATAGTTAATTGTATACCTACGTACGTTTAGGAAGCTCTGTTACAGTGGATTCGTCAATCTTTTAAACTGCGGTAAACAGGAAGCCTACAAGTGATTCGTCGTCTTTTATTGCACGTGTTGTGTTGTCATCCTCCTCCCTTACTTTTTCTTTACAAAAATCACATAAAGTAGGACGAGTCAAAAAATTAAATTGAATTGTCGGTAAAAAATCAAAGCAGAGAAAATGTGAGTTAAGTAAACCGCCAGTCATGTTTAGACCTCGAACACTTACTTAAGCAACTCGTAAAAAACATGTTGATCATGTCATCATGCAGATGAGAATTGCGAAACAAGACATAATTCAATCAATAAAACATACTTCTTTGGTGATGCTCTTGCCCTGTATAAAGTGACTGAGACATACTTGTCATTTTACTTGTAATTGAATAATAATAATAATACTGATAGCAGCAGCGACATTTTCGAATGCACAATTATCGCATAAAAGAAACTTGGTACACAGTCAGGCAATCATGCTTAGTATTTGTTTGAATTTCATAAAACAGCACATGTCGATCGTTTTTGCTATGATGTACACAAATCATCTTCTTCTGGAACAGTTTATGTTCAACGTCGAAATGTCATGAAAATTCATTCGAGAACGAAGAGAACAACGGGAGATATTAAAACATATTTTACGATATTACAAACAATTGCAATTGTTTAGAAAGGGCCGTTTTTTTCCTTCATTTTATTGCCCGTTGGTTTGACCACCTCAAACATTCTCATTCAAACCTGCATATTGGAAACTTCTCACAGCCAATTCATTGGCATGGTTTAGAAAGGTTCATAATTATACTATCTTCCATTTGGTTTTTAGATAGATTTTCAAAACAACATAATATAGAATCCTGTACTATTATTTATAACGCTCGAATGCAAATTGCTCGTTCAATTGGTCGTAACTCATACAAGTGTAGAGGTGTGCAATATCACCCACATAAAACCCCTACGCTTAGCACACATAATAATTGTTTGAAAATGCCAAAGTAGCAAAGGAGAATGGTTCAGGTGATAACCGACGACTGCAATAAATATCACAATAATATATAAAATTCAATTTGACATTTTACTATTGTTTCCTGTGAAAGTAATTCAGTTGACAGCGATAAAACGAACAATCCAGTCACACTGTAAACTTTGGGACATTATTATACATAACTACTATGTGGGTATGTGACACATGTGCAGTCGTAAAGTTTTGACAACGAGAAAAACCAATGATCTCAAATTCCTCCCAAATAAGTTAGCAAGCAACCTATCCGAAAATTTCATTAAATTTAACAAGATACAATTTGGAACTGTAAGAACGCTCAGTAACAAGTGCAAAGCTTCAGGGCAATATGAGATCAAAAAGCAATGTCAGAAATTATTGAAAGCTTGTTGATGTGTCTATAGCCAAAAAGCAAAACATGTAAATGGTTGAACTATGACATAATGACATGCATACCGTGAATGTAATTCAAACCATCAACCCTCTGTTTCCAGGGTTATTTAGTGGAGGTATTAATACGGCGTAAAATCCCGGAAATCCGTCACGCAACAAGCAGAAATGTTTGCACATTACAAAAGGATACAAAAACACAATCGCATATTACATTGTATAGGGTACTAAACTTTCACTATTACAAAGGTATTGTGAAGACTAAAACTACTGCATTTATATCTTACAGGACATGATTGACCTTATTGATGCAAACACCCACACATGTTCTCTACATTTATTTATGCAAACGTTGCTGAATGCCGATCGAAATAAGTTAATTGCAGGTTAAAGGTATGGGTCATGGGGCACTTTGAGATTTACAAATGCCACAATGGTTGCACCAGCTAAATAAATTTTGCAGATGTTGGCAAATTGCAGGTAATACACTTCTAGTCTGCAAGTATTACTTTAACCCCATGATTCCACTTCCCCACTTGATGCAAAGGACGATTAAGTAGTTTCAATTCAAATGACTTTTCTGTATTTATCCAAGTACGCAAAACAAGTGCACAGTGTATAAGTTAATACTTTGCTAGATCATAGGTATTTACAACTTGTTCATGAGTTCGCAAAGTACGAAATTTGTCGCTACTAGTTGTGGTACTGCTGAGTGCTAATTAAGTGGGCAATTGTAGTTTGCACAGTCGACGGTGGAAAAGGGGTAGGCTTTCATAATGTCCCTTAAAACTGTTTGAGAACAGTATTGAATAGGCCTCTTATTAGAGCACCAAATTTATTCATGCCATCTTTTTCCTGAAATGAAAATCAAAGTACAACGATAATGCTTTAGCAGTTGCTTTCAGCTTTCACCCTTTCTACAAGTACTCTGACTTGTGTGTAAGAATTTTCGTGTCACTGATTGGATCAAATGGAATACATGAGCATATACGTGTATGAACCACTTGTTGTAGTTTAGGACTACGTAACAGGGTGGGCGAAATGCTTTCGTCAGATTTTAAAATTTTAGTCCCCCATCTCAAACTGATTGTGTGTAAACTCTTGCTCCACGCAGATCCATATTGTTTAAAATTACTTTTAAATTTTTGACTGATACGTATTTAAACTACGAAAGTGTGATGAAAGCATTACACTGACATGAAGTAGATTTGGGGCAATGTGTTACTAGACTAGTAATGAATTAGTGAATAGAATGTACCACGATACGAATTTAAAGAAGCGACTTTCTTATGGGGCCGCGGCTGAGAAAGTATGTTGTTGTATACTTTTTACGCGACAGATTTGATTTTGCAAAACCCTTGTTAGCCAACTCCGCTGAAAATGCAGGTTTAACTGTATAACGGTGAAGAAATGACAATTTCTATTCATGACAATAGTTATGACAATTTGTCATGAATATCAAGGTTTCGTATTATTTGGCCATTTTGCCAGGTTTAGTGGATATGTTGTACTTTATTGTATATTTTGTAGTATTTATTTTGAAAGATGACGATGCGCTTGTGTGAATGCATTGCCGTAATTTTACATGGCTTCGCATAAATGATTACGTTAAAACCTACAAGTCAGTTTTTACTGTTCTAGAGATGCGTCTTTTCATACTGGCAAACAATGAGTGCAAAACTGGGCGTAAAAATAGTAGGCTTGTGTTATGAATATTATCATGGTTTGTCTTAGCTACTAAGTTTTTAAAATAAAATACACCCATTCGTCTATACGAAAACATTTTTAGTAATTAGGTCTGGATAATTAATAGTTTAACCCAAGAGCAAAGA
Organism: Willowsia buskii; assembly: GCA_034700685.1. Classification (NCBI taxonomy): domain Eukaryota; kingdom Metazoa; phylum Arthropoda; class Collembola; order Entomobryomorpha; family Entomobryidae; genus Willowsia; species Willowsia buskii. The sequence goes on from JAQIXW010000263.1 coordinate 6,828, forward strand.
AATGCCTTACATATATTATGTCGCTTGACACGGGTTATTGCGGTTGCATAAGAAATTACTAAAACCCACCATGCTCAGATTTCCAAATCCCACATGACATTTTTTACTTCTTTACACTGGCTATCCACAGATTTTGAGAACAAAGTGATTTCTCGGAAAAAGGAATCGCAGTAGTTGTTAGGCTTCAATATTGTAACGCTTATTTAGGTAATTGGGATGACATTCTGACATTTGTATGTGTTTGCACAATTCGGCCGTGAAAATACGTTATAATGATAATCATTAGTGGATAATCTTACAGTGGCAAGTAGGGAACAGTAGAACCAAAAGGATCAAATTTAAAACTTCTTCTAAACGCGCGGATGGTACCAACTTTCTAATTGGCATGTCTATTTTTCTTAAATTCCAGCTACCTGAGTGACCTGGACAGGATCGGTGCACCTGATTTTTTACCTACGGAGCAAGACATTCTTCGAGCTCGTGTTCCCACTACCGGAATAATTGAATATCCCTTTGATCTCGATTCGATCATATTTCGGTAAGTTTTTACAAGTTTGTCCACAACTCTAATTGTGAAATCCTATGTGCTTTTATAATGTGCGTGTCTGTCATTAAAAAAGTTCATCGCAAAGCGAAAAAATACGGCAACATGCAGCATAATATCTGATATCGATCAAGTTTTTTAAAACTTTCACTCTTTGAAGTTTTGATTGGAATATTCGCATCGTAATAAATGAGTATTTTCAAAAATAAAAATATAAATAAATTCCCAACATCATGAAAACATCGAGCCATCCTAATATTATATGGCAGCTTTCTTGTCGCCATCAGACGATTTCCCTTTCTAAATAGAGTACAACTTCTAGACTGACAATGATATTGATATTAGTCATTTTTGTTCCTTTTAAGATTCGCGAGTTTGTCATGGCTTTCAAATATACCAACATAATTAATGTTGTAGGTTATTTGTTGTTGTAGTGAACTCACAAAAGGATGTTTTCTAATGTATTTGAAAAGAAATATCAAGGCATGGCTAATGTCAATGTATGTTTTGATGCATCGTTTAATTTCATTCCAACTAATTCTTTTGCAGAATGGTAGATGTAGGAGGACAGCGATCCGAACGACGGAAGTGGATCCACTGCTTCGAAAATGTAACTTCCATTATCTTCCTCGTTGCTTTAAGTGAATATGATCAAATTCTGTTTGAATCTGATAATGAGGTAAGTCATTTTAAAGGACTTCGACGTTACAAATTGCATAGCATATTTACATGCGTGAAGTACCAACTGGAATTTTTTGAAGCTCTTAGATGTGATAATTTATAAAATGTTACATTCACAGAATCGTATGGAAGAATCAAAGGCCTTATTCCGAACCATTATAACATACCCTTGGTTCCAACATTCGTCTGTCATCTTGTTTTTGAATAAGAAAGACCTGCTCGAGGAGAAAATAATGTATTCTCATCTGGTTGACTATTTCCCCGAATACGACGGTAAGAAGGGATGATCTTTATTGCATATATTATATGTTGCAGTTTGTTATTGTTAGCCTGTAAATCAAAGCATATTTTTCTTTGGAATTTAATCGCTGAGTTGAGTTTGCAAAAGTTACTATACTGAATAGGAAGTAAGCAAAAAAGTCAGAACCATACTCATACAGATGAATTAATCAAAAGTGGAGCAAGGAGGGTAAACACGACTAGTGAACAGTTCCGCTAGCAAATAGTTGCAAAAGTACATAATATGCCAGTCTTTTTTGGTGCGCTCAACTTTGCCTTCTTGATAACTTTTATAGCTGATTTGTTAATCGGGAATATAAATGATTAAAGTTCGTAAATTTTCTTTTGACAATTTGTCAGTTTTTGTTTGCAACCGACGGATAATGAACAAAAAACGCAATAAACATGTAATTTTAAGTAAAGTGCTCTACATATTTCAACTGTATGATCTGTGACGATCATTTTGAGAAAGGAAACATACTTCAGGAGTTATTAGAGATGATGAATTGAAAACTCCGTACATAAAATTCGTTGAAAAACTTTGTTACGTGCACATTGAAATATTAGGAAACTACACCATCTCTTAGCCTGTTGCTCCTTACATCCCTTTACCACCTCGCGTTTCTTTTCTTTAGATCTTCGCTGGTGGCATCATCTTATTACCATATAATATACTACTTCGACTTTTTATTGTAAAAAACCCCGACGTGATCGTATGTTATTATGGCGCCATTAATTTGATCTATCGAATGAAGTATTTCCGTTACAGCAAGCTAAATAACTGTTACAGAATGCCCAGACTTAAGAATTTGTTAATTCTGAAATTAGATGGGGTAATGCGAAATTGCGGAGCATGCAACATTCACAAATTACACAAATAAACCACTCCATAAATCTGCATGATCCTTTTGACTTTAAGTCATGCAAAAATTGGGTAAATCAAGAAAGAAATTATGACTCCATAAATTTTAAATTGCAATAATTACAATAGTACCATAAAAATGCAGCTCAGTACTGGATTGGTCATATAACCTTGCACGACATAATAACATTGTAATGTAATAATTTCATGACTTTTATGTTCTTTTACAGGCCCACAAAGGGATGCGATTCACGCAAGAGAATTTATCTTAAAGATGTTTGTTGAACTGAATCCAGACAGCGAAAAAATAATCTATTCTCACTTCACTTGTGCCACAGGTGAGTAAAAGAGTCATTGAGAACCGCTTCGTGTGTCATTTTTCGTTGATGCTGTTTGAAGATTAATTAACTTACATACGCTATATGCGAACGATATGGTGTGTTTATGATAACTGTTTAATTACCCGAAGTATTGACAACGACTTTAAAGTAATTTACATGGACTGCTACGACAAGCAAACTATTCATGCAGATATTCACTGTCAAATAGCAACAAATTCTTTTTGGTTTCAAACTTGAGACAATAATAAATTTTCTTTTTTCCCTCTAAAATCACCAGATACGGAGAACATCCGATTTGTCTTCGCAGCGGTGAAAGACACAATTCTGCAGCTGAATCTTAAAGAGTACAACCTGGTATAGAGCGGCTGGACATCCCATAAACCAGAGTTTGTTGATTTTTCTAAATCATATAGCTTTAAGTTATGAAAATACAATGGAATGCAACTTTACAGAAATACTGGATCTAGGGAAAAATATACTACTTCTTTTATATAAAAAATTTCAATTGGTATAATAATAATAATAATAATATAACTTTTAAACGTGACATCACTAGATTGTATGGCATGTATGTAACATCAACAAAACAACAACAAATAATATTAGATACCTTAGACAATTTTACAACTAGGCAAAAGATGAAGAAAGAAAAAAAACAAAGCGAACTCATAAATTTTCCTACATAATATTTTAATGCATGCCACAGCGGTGACGCTTGTGGGGATGTTATTGGGGGGAAATGTCTACAAAAAAAGAATATATTACAATATATCTTATATAAATACATACATACACACATTAATTAACACATACAAAAAATAATATATTATATAACTTCCTCTTTTGAGCAGAGGCAAAAAAATACAATTGTATTTATAAAACAAACCGTACTGTGAAGTACGAAAAGAAGGAAAACGAACTACATACATTATTAATAATAATATATACATACAGCTGCGTACATAATTTTTTTGTTCTTGGTTTTTATCTGACAAAATATAATAATATATATACTTTGAAATTTTTTAGTTGATTCTTATGTAACTTATTGTAGGCGAGGAAAAAAGAGGCTTTGTTTTCATCAACGAATGACAAGGTGGATGCTTTTTTAAGAATGAAACTATAAGGAAGTTATAAAAACCATTTTTATACATCTTCCAGTTCCAGATAAATTAAAAATATTGTATTCAACTAAAAAAATTCCACAACATATTTAATTATTACTGTTATGATTATTATTCTCATTCTTCTAATTATTATTAGGTATGTACTTGTAATGACCTCTTTATATTGTGAATATTTGCATCCAAAAGATCAGCAGGATGATGAAGATATCAGTGTCATCAAATTATTTGCTAAAAACCGACCATAAATGATATAATGTGTAGACTGCTGATGATGGGTGGACACGCCAACAAAATACGCATACACAAACACACCCCCACGAACGTGAAGTATATATTTTATTATTATTATTACAATTCCGAAATAATTTTTTCTGCATGCATCTTCAAGGCTAACCAAAAATTTGATAGTAGAGATCCTCGAGTTTATGCTACATAGCATTAATTAAGTGACAAGCATAGGAAGAATGGAGAAACTAAGAAATAAAGCAGTCAATAATTCATAATGTTTAAAATGATAACACTTCAATCAAAAGGAAGGAAAACTGATTTGCCAATAAGCACATTTATAGAGCATAAACATATATAGGAAGTGTTAACTGCTGAAAAGAAATTTGCTATAAATATAATTGTTATTATTTGCGCACACCTTTTATCCCATTTATATTACATTATTTGTCATTTTACTAATATCATTGTTTCTGGGACAGACTGCTAAATAACCATATAATATAAACTATATATATATCGTCTTAATACAATACATAATTATCGTTTGTTATTATCATTTTATGATTATTACTCTTACTATCGTTATATCTATTATTATTATTTCTGTTTTATAATAAATTTTGTTCACGTGCTGTGTTTCAAAACACTACCAACTTACCACCACCACTACCGGAATATTTCTTAATCTGCTAGGATGTAAAACAAAAAATAACACTATTAGCTACAGTTAATCTTATTACTATTATTACAAGAAACAACATTTTACAAATACTTTTCAAGCATACACAATATATACTCTAATTTTTTTACTGTGCCATGCAATGATTTAGAAGAAATTTTTCAAAAAAAAAATGTTACAGAATACTTGCGTTGTACGCTCACAAAAATTATTTAAAAGGGAAGTCAATAAAAACAATAACTCGCACACAAACACAAACACACACACACAACAGGCACACATACACACACAATCAAGCGTAAAATCTTTATATACCTTTTGAAAGTTACTATTATACTCTCTTTATATGCTGACTAACAAAAGAAAACAAGAATTATCAAAGGTAATTTTAATTACAATCCAAGAAATCTATTGAGGTGAAGAAAACATCACATGCGTAAATATTATAATATTTACAAGGAAAAGAAAGCAACTTCATACATACCTACATAAAAGGCCAATATTATTATTATTACTACAATTTACTACTAATAAATTTATATTTACATGAAAAAGCAAGAAAAAATATTGCATATAATATTTGGTAAAAAATACAAATCAAATTTTTATCATCATTCGTTTTACTTCCCATCATCTCTACTCTCCACCAATGGGTATATACTGCTATAAACTATCTATAGAATAGCTTTACACAAGACATTTTGTGTGTACAATTTTTTTAGTGATGCTGTGTATGTATGTAAAGTACGTGTGTGATTTTTTTGGAAAAAAAGAGCAAAGAAAACAACTGGCAAAAAATCTGAAACATAAAAAAAGAAACTCCAAGTTTATTTAACGAATAACTTATATAGCGTAAATGTTTGATTACTGTATTGTGTATTATGCTTACACTTGAAGAAGAAAAAATTAATTAGGGGATAGTGAAAAAAATGTCGACTTGAAAAAACTTTTGCTATAAGAAATGAATAATACTTTTTAGCTATTTAAAATAAGTAATAATAATTACAAGGAGAATAATACAGCGGTAGGGAAATAATAATATTTATGGTAGTAATGACACGATAATATTGTAATGATAATAATGATACTACCTAGATATATTCTCTGGCATTATTATAATATTTGTAGTAACGGTAATACTGGTAATAATAATGGCAGCAGAAACGAGTCCAATATATTAAATTATTGCAATTTCTAACAACATGGATTGAATAAGCAATCTTTTACAATACTTATCTACTGTAGCATTTATGAAAACAAGTGTTTATAATGTAATTATGTTACTATTACTTTCACCACATTACTACTACAATTAAAAGGATGACTTCTAGTTGTAATCTGTATACTATCGTGTATTCTCATCAAAGGAAAACAAAATATTTAAAGTGCTACGGCAAATATGATATTTCTAAAAAAACAAAAGATTCAGCTTTGTCTATATTATTATTACAGATATTATCGCAACTGCCACTATTATAATTATGCCTCTGCTTCAAGGATATCACGATAATATTATACCTAATGTTTATATGATAAGTAATCTAATAATAATGATAATAATTTGTCATTTTATGGGAATCACCAGCAAAAACAAAAATGGCTATAAACTATGATACAAAGAGTATAAACCTAAAGCAACTACAGAGAATGACGGTGGTACCAACAAGAGGATTTAGGAAAGGAACAAGTAAATTGCCGAAAAGAGGGAGAAAAAATAAATATTAATAAGCTTTCATTGAGTTTTTTTTTCTTTTTATGTTTGTTCTTGAGCATTCGTTCGTTTTTACAAGTACTGTAAAGTAAACAATGTAACGTACTATTATATTGGTTATTATTATTATTATTACTGCTTTTTATTTATGAAAATGTAGTTATATACGTACATAAGAGACAACAGTGAATCCGCTTAGAAACTTTTTCTAAAATAGTGAAAGCAAAATGCGATAAAGATAGACTAAACATAAGATGAAACCAGTGCGCTGAGAGAGCTGAGTCGATTTTTCGTAGTACCAGCACAATAAAACACACAGACACACACAACACTATCTATACATACATTTATAATCCAAAGTACTAATTTATGCATATAATATATATATATTATGTATGATTATCATTATTGTAATTAATTGTATAATAATTATTATTCCTTTTTTGGCAACATTATATATCATTATTATACTCTTACTTATTTGTGGTGCGTTATTTAAAAGATAATATAAAGATCCTTGAATGAAAATGTTGAAACGTTTTTTAAAAGAAAGCTTCCATTGCTTATGATTATGTTATTATTATGATTATATAATTTCTTATATATACACAGTCCATATTATGATTGTTTTGAACAAAAATGAATATATAAATTATAGAGAGAAACCAACTTTAATTTTTTTCCTTTCGTACAAAATACCTAGCAACAAATACCAAGTGCATGCATGTTCAATGTAACTATTTATTTATAAAATGCATTTTTTTCTTTTTACTATTGTCTATTCTAGCAGTTGCCTTCACAAGACACACACGTACCCACACACATAAAAACGTATAAATATGCACAAAATATTACATGAAATATCTTCTCTAGCATGCAACAAGTTTCAAAAAGTGACATGGCAAATAGTATGGCCCCCACACAAGTCATCCCATACATTTTCTGTTTTTAACTGAGCCAAGAACAGAGAAAGTACCATGGCCATTATTAGTTTTGTCACTTTTTGTAACTGTGTGAACAAGGAAAACAAGACACCTTGACCTTAGTCGTAGTTAACTAGAGTTACGTTTCACTTAATAATTTCATTTGCATAAAATAAATAACAGAAATTTGAAATCCTCCTCAAATCTCAGCACTCGCAGACCTGAAAAACTTTAAAAGGCATCATATTCAAAACAACGACGTTAAATATCATGATACTGTGTTTTATGTCTCTTTGTATACCAATGGCAATATATACTACTCTATTTTTCTTCATCTTAGCAGAAGCAGAGATAAAGAGCATCATCATTTTTTTTGGTAGAGTGAAGAATTTTTGAGAAAAAAAATGAAGCGATGAGACGTTCTTTTTAATAAAGAAAAAAGAAAAAAAAATACTTCAATGCATTTCTTGTACTGTGTAAAATAAATAGGATAACAATATTATTGTATAACTTTCATATGTAAACTCTACTAGTGCCAGGTAATTTTTACTATCCATACAATATGTACTTCTATTTAAGGATATCGATAGAAAATGTGTAGGTTGCCATCAGAAAGAGGTAAAAAAATCTTCAGTCATTTCAAACTATTAAGTCATCATCATCGTGCTACTTACTTCCTGTTTAACTCTCTGTGTCTATCTCTCTGTGTACATACATGTATCTGACTTTTGATTTTTATATTCACAACGACGTTGCTACTTTCTAATTACTTGTTGCAATAATTGCTTCATGAGCTTATAGGGAACAGGAATAGTGGGTATCAAAGAAAACAAAAGTAAAAAAGAAGATTTTTGTCGTCAAGTCTTTTTTAAAAACTAGCTGTTTCAGGTTTCATTATTTGGCCTTACTTTTTAACAAGAAAAAAATGAAATGAAAAGGTGTCTTTGTCAAAAAAGAAGAACATAAACTAATAACTTTTATAAATGTCCTGCTTAAGACAAAGTACTTATAACAACGTATAAGTATGTTAAACCTTGTAGTGTACTTACCTATTTTCTCTTCAAAATCGTCTTCAGTCAGACGATCGTAAATATATTATACCTATGCAATTACTGACTGGTTACTCTACAAAACTACATATAATTCCTGATACTTCTGACTGGAGATGAATTTGGTACGTATATTAAGCCAGTTGCTCTAACAACTGTACCCGATTAAATCATAGATAATAATGATAGTAGTAGCAGCATTATACATCAAGAAATATTCCTTGTTTTCCATCCATCAATCAAGAATCCTTCTTCTTACTCCTCTCAATCTGCATTTCTTCCTTTTTTCGATTGAATTAGCCATTTAGTTTTTTCAACATGAGAATACATGAACTGATATATTTCTTTTCTATCTATTGACTACGATCATTATTTATTTATTATAACAACAAGCAGGAAATTTAACTGTTTCCATAACCCAATGTACTTTAACTATCTTCAATTAACTGTCATTTCCACTGAAGAAACCAACAAGAATGCTAAAATCTTGAACAGTTTTGGACGGATAAATCGTCCTAACATAATATGTAACGATACTCGTATTAATGCACATTCATGTAGATATAATGTGTTAACACACAAGAAATTATCATTATTATTATTATTATCGGGGACATCTCTCTATCTTCAAAATTCTAAATTGTTTGAGGTTTTGATCTTTATAAGTTTTCTACCATACACATATTTAATCTATATAAAGTTATTGTTATCATTACAAACGATTTTGTATATTATGTACAGAAACTGAAAACTGAAATTTTCTCTTACGCTGATGGCAATCTACTGGCAATGCGCACACAGTTAGTTACTGAAACTTAACGATAATTAAATGGATAAATAGGTTATCTGTATGCAGGCTATTTACTACGACTATTAGTACTGTTCTCATTAAAAACAAACCTCTACCACAAAAAAATCTAATAACATTGGATTTTAAAATGCCATTTATCTGCGTTCATGTATCATAATGTTAAAACAAATTTACAAGCTCTTAATCTTAACAAATTATTTCTCAGTAGTGCATGCTTACGTAATCAAAGTCTTCATTAAATGTTTAGCCTACAGCTTTCCGTTGAATAGAGTAACAATTGCTATCCTTTATTTTTCATAATCGTATTTAAGTTTTTAGAATATATATATTCACACCTTCATGCCTATTTAATCGTTTTCTCCAAGTTTTCCTACCCTTGTGTAAAAAAGGCCACTTATTTCATTTAGAGACTTTAGAGACGCTTTAATTATTATAATAAATTGTACATAAATAAATATATTATGTACATATTATAATACATTGTCGTCAAATATGTATCAGTTGCATTATCTTCCTCTTTTTCCATTTTTCTGCCTTCGCCGAGTGTGATTCATTTTTAGTATGTAGAAAATACCCCAGCTATTTGTTATTTTTGCGTCTCCATCATCAATAACCCACAATACTATAGCGCCACTACCACTTTATCAACCATCAGGATCGTTTGTAACGATACAGAAAAACCAACCAATTGTCTACAAAGTAGAGAGAGCGGAGATTATATGAATAAAGTAGTTTGTATTGGTATTTTTACGCCTTTTCATTTAAAGGAAGGAATAGCTGTGCTATTTACCACTACTACACTGATACCACCGTTTCGGATTAAGACTATATTAGACTGTACTACATTGCCTAAAAACTACACCTTATATCGTCATTATTATTATTATTATGATTATCAAACTAATCTGTAATTGTATACTTAACAGGTAATCTCAACACCAAAATTTCTTTTCAACAAAATTTTCATTACGAGCATTTTGCCCGTTTGTAACGTTTTTCCGTTGATGCTAGCGAAATACCATAGCTATAAAACTAATGATTTACAAATTATAGGAATCATAAACCATCAACTTGGCAAAAAAAACTTCGTTGTAATACAATTACTTTTTATAAACCTGACGAACAAATGTAATGAAGTTAGAAACCGAAGATAACAGAATGGAAGAAATGACCCAGGTTTAAAACCAGCTGGCATAGGGATTATTAACTCTGAGAAACAATTGGTCAGGATAGAACGATTAACACAATACTTCTTAACCAAGAAAGCCAGCATATTTCTTGGAATATTTAACAATGAAAAAATAAACTGAAAAAAAACCATGCAGGATGACGAAGTACATCTCTGAGGCTTTATATTTTTTGGTAGTTTCTAGCTCTATAAATCGACATCCGTATAAATTGTAGGTGTTCTTCAGTAAATGAACATGCATACAACAATATACCTACAACAAAACCTTTATAATATTTGTAATGTATATGTATATAACCCATATAGGCATAAGAAATTTTACTGGAAGAAAATATAACGTTAAAAACACCAAGTTCTTTTCATTGTACGATGACTGGAATGATGAAATCAAAATATCGCTGGGTGAACGCGCATAAGGAAGAAAGCATTATGTATGATGACAGAGGTGGCACATTCTTTTAATATCTTATCATTATCCTATTAATTGTTTATACAAAGTGTATTAAATATATGCAGGCGTGTTATAGTTCTACCAGCATAATAATATGTCATCAAATTCTGAATGATTTTTTTAACGTAATACATTTTTGACATGTTGGAAAGTAAATTGACCGGTTCACGATGACAGTCTTTAAAATAAACAGCCTCCACATCATTATCAAGCAGCCAAATTTCCTAAATATCTTTTTCGTTAAGTATATAACTACTTAAATCACTTTTTTCTAAATTCATGTGAAAAGAATGTGGCACTCCACAAGTTGCTGCGAGGTTTTGTGCGTAATAATAAATAAAATTGATACACACATACAAACACAACATAAACTGGCAAATATATGGCAAATGGCAACTACAAAAAACAAATTAATAATTATTATAAAAATAATACTATTAATAATAATAGCAAAGAAAAACGAAGCAGGTGTTTTTACTATTGATTGATTAAAAAGCCATGAAAAAAAAACGATGAAAAACTAAAAAATGAATTTTTTCACTTTGTTTGGATAAAAACATAGATATTTAAGGGACAAATACAAAATAGGAGAAAAGGATGCCGTGTATGCCAACATTTCTTATTATTGTTTATAACCGTTGTTATTATTATTACCGTTCTTGAAGCGCAAAAAATAGTCAGTGTTGGTACGAGTATGAGGGCGCTTGCTAGTGTTGAATTTTTTGCTGGTCTAAGTGAAGCACTATTGCGGAAACGTATCTATAACCCTTCATTTTATACACAAGGGTCGATTGACGCCACTTTGAATGCTTGATTCGGCTCTTGTGTCTCTGATTTTCAGTCAGATCAATCATAAGTTTGATATTTTCAAGGGCCCTCATGCCCATCTGACAGTTACGTCGTACTTTGTACTTAATATTATTCTTATGATTACTTACTAGTAAGTATTCTGAATATGATCATTGTGTACTTTTTCTGTATAAAATTGAATAATGTATGTTATTATGTTCGATGGAGACGCTAATGACATATATTATGTACATTACCATATTGTACCATATTATATGTTTATATATACATATTAGCATATTTATCGACATTAAAGAGCCATGAAGAAAACGAGGTGGTGGAAAAAATAATAATTTGTAAATTATATTGCTGCCTAAATACTTTGATATTTTCCAGAAAATTAAGAAAAAACTAATAATAATAAATCATAAGAATGACTTCTGTGTGTGAAACCTGGCTGGATTGTGAGACGACTAAAAGTACGTGGAATTGAGCAATGCCAGCTTTGTATTATCATCACTTTCCATATGTTACTTCTATATAATATACATAGTTTGTAGGCATTATTATTCATAATAGTTAAAAACTACGACTACAGAATATTATAGTAATAAGAATAAAAATAATAATAATTATGCAAGCATAATAATTAATATAATGAATTGTATATAACATTACAAATAAATAAATATAAGCGTATTGGTAATATTGTATAGTGTAAATAATAATAATATTGTATAATAATAATTACTATTATTATTACTGTTGACCAAAGTGAACACTGATATACTTTTAGTGTATTACTACAACAGATTGATGATGATGAATGATCATTTATCTATTAAAAATAATTACCAATAATGTATTTATGACAAAGACTACAACAAATGGTTCTTGGCTCTTTCTTTATTTATGCTTTGACATATGAAATGCAATTTTTTCAACGACATAGTATGCAACATCTCATCTTCCACTTTCACCATTGGCCATCATCAGAAATGCATACTGCGTGGGTGCTCCCTCATTGACATAATGCGAAGCTCTATAACCTGTGCTTGACACTACGATAGAAAAAATGAACAATATAGCGAACGAAATGCTGCTGCTATAGCTTGCTGTGCTGTATGCCGAAATAAATCATGTATGCATCGTGTTTACTCCATCATTCGTTAACAATACACAAAACACAAGTGACTGCAATGTTTTGAAGGAATAAGAATGCAAGTGTAAATGCTAAAAACACAATAGTTAGAAATAATTTTTATTAAATGAATCCATTTATTGACTTTTATTTCCGTTTCTCAAAATCTGTGACAAATCATTTTGTTCATTCATTTTAATTGACTAGCTATTAGACAGACTGAATGAACATTACCATTTGTATTTGCGTTCATTGACTAGAATAGATTCTTACCAACATAATCTGAGTTTATCTTTGTTGGTCTTTCAGTCAAGGTAGCACATTATTTCATTATGACTGCATCGAAACTAAAACTCTAAAATACTAAATACAATTCCATATAAGTAGAACAAGTAGAACAGACACGAGTTATACAGTAATGCACAGAAAGTCAAACAAACAATATCTCGGAAAATATATATTGTGAAAATTAAAAATAACGTTCGTAATCTGCTAGACTATAGGTTATCGTAGTAAATGCTTCGGCTAACATATTTATCTCGAAGAATATAATGTTTATATTATGTAGTTCTTAGTTAAAATATTTAATAATATTTTCTCTCGTGTTGCTCGATCGTTTTGTCGTAGGTACACATGTTTTTACTCTTCAGCACGATGACTCTTCACACTCCCGGTCGTCGTTGTCCATCCGCCTTGGTTTTTTCGGGGACGATCTTAATAATTGCTGCTGTAATGAGTTTCAGGATATTTAGGTTCATACATAAATGGTAAAATTAAATGTACAAATGACGCACAGAATGTTATGAAAACCAAGTTATGTATGATTAGCAAATACCTTGCTTGGACTTAAGGCATGAATAGGTGATTCTTCTGGACTTGATCCTGTCAACTCCATGCACAATATTGATGATCTCACAGTTGGGCCAAAATATTGCCCCTAAATCAATGAAAAGTAACAATTATAAATAATTCCATCCGTCAATCCAGTTGAGCAAGGGACAGCCTGAATTAAACTCAACCTTGGTCATATTAATCAACCGTACCTGAATATCACTAATGTCCTCCTCTCCAGAAGCAATGTCACAATCAGCCAAAGGTGTTTTATCCTTTGTCAACAGTCGCCGTTCCAGGCTGTTGTCCCTACTTGAGCGAAACAGTCTGCTGGCGTTGATAATGGGTGAGCCATTTTTCGGCAGTATCTGCAGATCTGATGGGCGCTTGCAGAATGGCTGCTTCCCGTTGTCAGGTCCGTTGTTGTTCCTAGTGACACTGGCTGGCGCCGATATGCCATCCCTTTCAATTGGCTTTCTCCAAAGGCGAACGAATGGCTTGGACAGATTTACAATCAGACTTTTGACATTCTGAAGCAAGGAAGAATTGTTGAGACTTTGACGAAACCATTGAAGCACTTTGAAAGTGTAGAGTGAACTGATCCCAACAACAACCAAAATCCCGGTTGTGACAACTGAAATTTCAGACATTAAAAATTCTTACACAGCACACTTACAAATTGGTCGTGTAAAAAGTGTCAGGACAAAAAGCTTTCAATTTTCAAAACGTTATAACAATACACAAGTTATTTTCTTCAATGATGGTTCATAGCAGTGTGGGAAGGGGACCACCCTCGTAGGCGTAGGCTAAAACCCCACACATTTGCTTGATCTCTGATAAGACGGGGGTGAGGTTCGTTTTTACCGTTCCAGTCCCGCTTTAAAAAATTGGAAGTTTGTTTTTCAAATAAATTCAGAGTCAATTCATCATGGTCTGACCATTTGACAGTTCATTTAGTACTGGTGAAAACATTAAAATTGATTTTTTATTACACTTCTTTTTGATTTTCATGCATGCAGTATTTGGTGTGACCTCCTGACCTCCCTCCCGAGTTACTATAGCGATTACGATAATACTTTTACGGCAGAAAACTTATTCTATCAGATATGGCAATGTTTGAATAGACGATTTGTCGTGACACTTTTTACACCAATGCTAATGTGCACAGATGAGGAGATGTAATGATGTAAAGAGAAAACGAATTTGAGAAAAGTTCTAACCAGTGCTCTGAAGTGTGGAGAAGAGCGTGGTCTCTTCAGCTGAAGGTTCTGAAGATACGAATATTTGAAACAAACGCGAAGGATGAGCAATGCGATAGCGCAAAGCAAGGTCAAATTCAGATGGTATGTGCGGTTGAGAATTAATCCAGAGAAAGGAAACAATCTGACAGAAAAATCATACATGCATACAACATACATACAATGCATTGATATAGAAGAGTTCCAAGATGCTACCTCAAAATTTGAAAATCAGTTTTTTTGTTGGCCTTACCTCTGGATCCAAACTAAATGTAAGCATATTTGTGCCAGAAAAAGAAAAACGTGAGGGACAGAGATATCCTCCGAGTGAACTCATTCACATAAGAGGCCTTGAATGACGTTGATAATATGAAGTTGTCGAGATTCAAAGGAGCAGAGAGAATTTATTAACAAAAACTTGATTGAGATTCAAGCAGTAGAAGGAGGTCTTCTGATGCCTGCTGCAGTAACCGTCAACTGATATTTCCACGATGGTTTTGAGACGCATGATAGTTTAATAAAGGACGACTTATCGTGATGTTGCTCTATTCATTTTGAGAATCCTTTCACGAGATACTTGCTCTCGTATAAGTTGTGACCATTGAAGTCCAAAATTACTTGACTTGCTTAGAGAGATGACTAGATGACTTCCTAAATCAGCGGATGAAAGTAACGTAGCATGTGTACGTGCGAAATAAATAAAGATCAATTGAATTAGAAGGAAGTAAACTGCATAGGTACATACTTTGTTAGGGTGCTTGCATGCAGGTAACGCGCAACAAAGCTCATTATCATAATGCCCCTTTCATTGTTGTTCTTTGAAATTTGCACTTACCTTTGGAAACCTGCGCAGCTAGCTTGCTTGTAGGCAAATTGTAAGTGTTGTGCAATTTTTAGTAGACGTAGTAGTACATACGATTTTAGTATGATTTATGGCTGATTACCAAGTATCCATTATATTAACGGCGAATGGTTCTCATTTATAGGATACAACGAAATTGGTAGGACTACCACAAGACAGTCTGACAATGTAATGAGTAATGAGTTATTATGCATGGAAAAATGTTTCTTCATTGTCATAAGTAGGACACCACCAATGACTATTTTTGATGGTGAATAATGCTAACTGTTTCATTCTAAATTATTCTGATCCTGAGAGCAAGTTGCTGTTGAGGACAAAGGCAGAATTCTCTCATTTTTTGCCTTTCCACTTCCTCCTGCTATGTGTACTAAACACAATACAATGTTGTAATCAATCAGACTATCTCTGAATTATTCTACTGCGCTACATAACTATAAGGGAATGCAAAATTTGCAATTGCACTACACACTCCACAGCATCAATCACAACTTCACATAAACTCGACAACCAGGTAGCCAGATCTTCATCAGATGTAAAGGGAAGCATGCATGGTAAGGTATGTGGTGCCCCAAAGAGAAGGTAATATGTGGCAAATGGTAATGCTGTTATTCTCATTTCCAAAGAACTGCTGATCCTGAGCATAGGGTAAATTAGCTGGCAAGGAAAAAGACGTGTGTTGCTTATATCAATGAACACCCTGAGAATGTTATCATTTCTCTCATGTGGAAAAGCCACGTTTACAATGTTCATACTTTATATAAACCCATGTATTAATTTTAGTATATAAATGCTTATATCCCACTCCACTTATATGGCTTTGACTTTGTATGGAATAGGTACTCTGTATATAATATTTCATTTTATACAAATACCTAGAAGGACTTGAGACAAGAGGAGAATTTTATATGAAAAAAGAATCACTACTAATGAATGAATTTCTAGTGAGTAGTAAGAGGCAGCCTGAAACAGAGAGTAGACCAGACGTTTATGTGCAAAATATTATCTTTCCGGTTCACCTGCTTATCTGACAAGACTACTAGCTAATATTGTAAGTAATTAAGACTTGAACTAAGGAATCTCTAAATTGTTGTTTGCAGCCATTCCTTACTGTAAATAAATATTTACAAAGTGCTTGTGTACATGCTCTTGTACGCGTATTACTAGAAGAGTTGTGCCAATTTATCAACGTTTCTTGGCCGCTTCTTTCTCCTGGCAGTACAATTTGCTAATGGTATATTGTCCGCTTTACGAGAGCCAGTCAATTAGTACATATTATATTCAAAAGATAACTAGCTAATTGTTGCACGTATTGTGCACTTTTAATGCACTTTCATGATATATAGGAATTGCTTGACTGGCACCATTTTGCTTCTAATAAGTCATTCGCCTTCTCATCGCTCACGCCCGTAATACAAGTTTTCTTCAAAACTATTTTCAGGTGATCAAAATTGCATAGCCGAACTGCGACTGCTTCCATTTAGTTGTAACTGCAACAATTATACTAGGCCGTTTATTTAAGCTTTCCTCCCGGATTTTCACTATGTCCCTTCCAAATGTGGTTTTTGTTCTTGGAGGACCAGGTGCCGGTAAAGGAACGCAATGCGCAAACATAGTGAAGGTATAGAAAAAAACCAGTCTGCTAAAGAATGCTATCAATGTTCACAATGTGGGTTACTTTTATAACTATTGGTCACTTGTTTCCAGACATACGGCTTTGTACATCTATCCGCCGGCGACTTGTTGCGGGAAGAAAGAAGCAAGCCTGGTTCCGAATTTGGCGAATTGATAGAAAAGCATATTCGAGATGGGACAATTGTTCCTGTTGAAATCACTTGCTCTCTAATCGAAAATGTAAGCTTGGTAGCCGCTTTACTATAAAAAAATTATAAGCATGGTATATACTTGGGATATTAAGAATTGAAATAGCTATCAATTGACTTTGGTTCTTGTTGCGTAAAATAGGCGATGAAGAAAAGCGAGAAAAACAACTTTTTAGTCGATGGTTTCCCAAGAAACCAAAATAATCTGGATGGATGGACGAAACAAATGGGAGATAAAGTCAATGTACACTTTGTTCTATTTCTGGAGGCCCCTGAAGACGTCTGTGTGAATCGCTGTTTGCAACGTGGCCAAGCCGGAAGTGGACGATCCGATGACAATCCAGAGAGTTTGAAGAAACGTGTAGTAACATACAATAATGATACTATGCCGATTGTTAACCATTTTGAAAAGATAAATCTTGTAAGAAAAGTGGACGCTTCCCGAGGTCCAGAGGAAGTAAGAAAAGCGTTGTAAAAATCTATACCATAATTCAGAAGCAGCCTATTAAAAACAATTAATAATCCTTTCAACATTCTTTATTACAGGTGTTCGAACAGGTTAAAGGCTACTTCCAAGGGTTTGAGCAGTCATCATAACTAAAATGAAATATTTATTCCACATTTTAAGCAAACCAAGGGTCTTGATCCAGACGAGAACAAACTAAAATAGCAGCAAAAACTTTATTCATTCATGCAAATTTAATATACGTATGACAGCAAGAGATATAATAATATATTGAGTAATGGGTAATTATAATATGTATTATGACTGGTGGTTGATGTTTCCATTTTAATGTATTCGATTGGAATGCGGGTAGATTTTTATTAGACTGTGTTTATTTGTGGAAACTCTAATACCACTTATTTTCCTTATGTTGGAGAAAATCCTATTTATATTGTTCCTATAAATTAGTACATCGATGTTTCTTTATTAGTTGCCACTGTTATTGTTATTTCTTGACCATTAGTGTCAGAGGACATAATAAGTCAAAAAAAAATTATTTGTTTAGAGCTCTCCTCTGACTCATTTCTGCATCTTAGATTTTACACTATGGTTGTTATTCTCGTAGCAGAAAGACGTAGTCTTTGTTTGAGACGGATGAAAATATATGTACGTCTTTTAATGTTATGATATATTTATTTCTTAGAAAAAGAAGCAAATAAATGTTAAGAGAGATAATTTGCAAGAATATTCATTTATTATTGTACAACTGAGCAGATGCCAATAATATTTCACACTTGTAAATACTTTCACCTTGCCAAGCGCATACCTACATTTTATTCGAAATATGAAAATACTAAACTGTAAATTCGAGTGGTGGTTTGAACAATGAGTAAGACACTAAACAAGTAGAAAATTACACCTAGGTATGTATAAGAGGACCAAATCCAAAATCGTTGTTATTAGAAAAATGCTCTAAATCAGTCAGTATTCGTGACTAATAGTATTTCCAATACATTGATCCTCGGATGGCCTTCATGAATATTGGTAATTATCAAAGATAAGACAAACGTGGAAAAAAGGGGTCAAAATTCCTTTAGAGATAAGATATATTTATTTCTCAATGACGACTAATGTTTTTGCAGAGGTGCATAGTTATGTATATCATGTACCTATGCATAGGTACTTGGTAGAGATTAGTTGATGAGTAGTAGCATTGAACTAGCATCTTCAACACGAATTGCTCATTGCAACTGCGACCCTGACTAAATTCATGAGTCATAATTTGTGACTAAATTCATATTTTCCTATCCTTTCGTAAGTAGTCACTCTCCCTCATATATGTAGTCTATTTTAAACCGATCAAAATTTATTTAACTGACGAGTTTTAATTTTAAAAATATAACTTATACAACAGCAGCAGATTATTATACAGCATCATGCGAAGACAAATGAGGCCACAATTCTGTTTTTTCCTATAAGCTGAGACGACTACAAGAGATTAGCTTGTAGTAATATTTTGGTAATGACAAATGCTCATAAAATTAGAAAATGCAAAACGTTATCTAGTTGCAGATAAGTAGTGAATGAATGGTTTTGTTGCTCACTTTTTATTAGATTCAATTACTTAAAAATCTTCTCCATTCACTATGCTTGCCATAATCCAATCTAGCTTAAAATGTCGTCCCGTACGTAAATACTTTCAACATTTTTCATGATACCATACTTAATGGTTAGCCTTGCAGTTCAACTGCAGTCCAGTTTATTATTATTATTACTATCATCAGTTAATGTCCTAATTAATCACCATTCCCATTTCTATTGCTCGTTAAACGTTTAGTTAAAATTCATTTCAACAGACACGCTCCATCCATAAAGTTGGTGTAGCATTGATGTGCATTCTTTTTGGTGAAAGAAGATCCCCTCGTAGTAGCCTCAACACGTCTTTGTATCATATCAAGCCGGGTGCTAGAAAAGAATTGCAGGATAGAAATATTTTCTCGTAGATAACTTGCTATACACACACAATTTTCATCACACCAGCAGCATAAACGCATACCTCATTGTTTTTTATCGCTGCAAGAGATAAGTATAACACGGAGGTAGTACGTGGGGGTACACATAGCAATTCAACACGCATCCCTTCATTGATAAACTATGTTTTAAGGAAACATAGTTTTTTTGTACTCTTTTGTACAAGTCAGTAATAACTAATAACGAATGAATCTGACTGAATCTGGCTCGAATCTGTTCACGTATAAATGCAAATGTAATGCTAGTACTATAGAAACAGTGTTACGGAAAGGAAGCCTCAATGTAAGTTGTCCCATAATATGCAATTATATATTTTCTCTAATTCCTTGCAGTGCGGAGTAAAGTTTTGCGAATTTCACATACGCAAACTAAGTAGCCAGACTAGCAAACAATACAGGATCCGTAATTTAACGCATACGTCCTGCTACTCATAGAATATACTCACAATATTGACAAGAAATTTGCATAAAAGACAAGGAGGTTGAACTTTGTCGTTTTGGACGGCAAACTTTTGTCTCTGTTGTAACCAAAGGGTTACGGCAATGATTGGAAGGAAATTGACACGGTAACTATGTGGGTGAAGCAAAAGAGGAGAAAACGGAGTTTTTCACAAAGTGCTCTAATTTTTTATAGGGTGTCGGTATAAGAATACACGAGTTATTTCGCTGTTAACTTGGCTCTCCACTGTTGCAGCGTTAAATACACTGGAAACTTGCTGGCCGTGGACAAGTTGCCATCATGGTTGTGCTGGAAAAGTTAACGATATCCTTAAGTAACCCATCACCTAATGACATCGTTTTTGTTGTGGAGGGCACCGCACTCTGTGGGGCATATCTTAATGAATTGAAGCAGGCTTACATTCTTCCAACATTAGAGTGAGTGTTCCAGAAATATTTTTTTCATTGACATTGCAAGTTACTCTCATCTAAGCCCAGCGGAAAATTTTTGCCATGGAAGAATTTGAAAAATATGATTATTGTGAATTTTTTGTAAAGGTATTTCAATGGTGGGTCCCTGGATGAAAAGGACAATGGCTCGGATGTATGAACAGCAAATATATTTTGCTTATTACTTTTAATCTATAAAGGCTATAGTCAAGGACAAAAGCTTGTTTTTAAAATCGCAATAAAATTTCCGTGTATACAGGTAGTTAAAAGATAAATTTTTCATATTCGTTTGCAGAGCAATTACTCAGTATATGGACTGGTGATCTTCCATGCGGCAGATGTGCTCCCCGGTTATTTGACTGAGGCATATGGCCCTATAACTACTCCCTATAAAGTCTTGACCACACTAGAGAAGTATCAGTAAGTGCAACAAAAGCAATTAGCAAAAAATATATATTTGTATCGATTTTGCCATGTTATAGGTTATAATGTACAGAAGAGAAAATGGACATTTCATACAAAAGACATAATTTAAGTAAAAAATGTATGCGTATATAATGCAATTTTTTTATTATTATGAAGATTCGCTGGTGGTTATGGTGAAGCAGCTTCTCATGTGGGAGAAGGATTGGCAACAGCCATGCAATGTCTCCAAGACATAACCAGCTTTCGAAATCCTCCACTTGAAAAACCAGGTATTTATGCATACCAAATATCTGCTCATACTACCTATTTTTCTATAGAGTTTTGAGTTCCAAAGTTAAGTCCCTTAATCCTAAAATTTGCATCCTAATTTCAGCAAAGAAGCATGTAATATTAATTTGCAACTGCAAACCTTATGGACTACCAGTGGCAGAGTCAGTAGGTAACGATGGAATCTATCGAGGCTTGACTGCGGAGCAACTGGCTTCACAAATGATGGAGAGGGGAATCCACCTATCTATAATGGCACCACGCAGAATTCCAGCATTGATCAGCTTATTTGATAGAGGTGGAGGGGAATCTTCAACACAAAAGACGTATGCTAGGGATGTTCGTCATTTGGTCCTTCTGAATGGGTTCCATCTTCAGGTAAAGGTGCAAATGATGAATAGACAATATACATATAGACAGTGTATATAGACAATATCTATATACACAATACTGCATTTTTAGAGTGCCTTCAAATATGTGTTTTAATGGTTTATAGGAGAGACCAATTACTCCAAAACAAGCGCCTGATGTACCTGCAAGTACCATGAATCCACCTCCAGCACAAATTAGCCAACCCCCACCCCCACCACCTGTTCCAACAAGCGCACCTCAATCCATGCCTCATCCACCAAATATGCCACCGCAAGTTCCAATATCCATGGCTCAGTCCCAGGCGTCGCAACCGAATGTTGTGCCTCCTCCACCCATTCAAGTTCAGTCTTCGCAAGCACCCGTTATGTCAACGGCTTCCTCTGTACCTACTTCTATGCAGCAGTCGAACATGTCCACCGGAACGGTTTCCATGGCTCAGACGGTGAACACAATGTCTCCAATGATTATTAACCAGTCGCCAAACAACATGGGAATGAATCCACCTCCACAACAAATGAATCAAAACCCAATGATTTTGATAAGAAACCGAGCTCCTATGCAGATAAATGCCATGCGTCAATTGCAGGTACAGAACCAACCGCTCAACCCTAACCAACCAATGAATCCAGGACAAATGAACCATCCCGGTCAGCCAATGACGAGCCAAGCGCAGATGACTCCAAGTCAACAGCAACAAATGAGTCAACAACAAATGCATAATCAGCAACAAATGCTTCCAAACCAACAACAAATGAGTATGAGCCAACAGCAATTAAGTCAACTCCAGAATCAGCAACAGCAGCAGCAACAGCAGCAGCAACAGCAGCAGCAGCAGCAACAGATGAACCAACCCATGAATCCTACATCGATGAGTCAGCAGTTCCCGAACCAACCTCAAATGAGCCAGCAAATGCCAGGTCAACAATTAAACCAGGCGATGCTTGGACCCAAACTTATGAATCCACAACTGGCCCAACAACAGCAGCAAATGGTAAATATGCAGCAACAGTCCCAACAACAGCAACCAGGTCAACCTCAGCTTAGTTCAGCTCAGCAACCTCCGAACCAGAGTATTCCAAGATGGCCTAATCAAATGTCGACTCCAAACGCCATGCAAAATCGTCAACCCCTTGTCCGTATGACCAATGTAAGCTAGTTCTTCATTCACTGTCTTGATGACTACATACATCCGTTATTTATTATTACCATGTCGACTTACTGAGTGTTATTGTTTTGAACAGCCTAATCAACCCCAAGTTCCATCGACCGCACAGTTGCAGCAGGCCCAAATGACACAGCAACCAATTCTGTCGACAGGTATCCAACAACCAACCTCAGCCCTGCAGCAGCAACTCCAACAGCAGAGCCAACAACAAGCCCAGCAAGCTCAACAGCATACTTCTCCGCTGCTGCAACAGCTTAAGCAGCCACCTTCAATACCACCTCAGCAGCCTACACAGCAGCCAGCTCCGGGTGGACTCATGACAGGTCCAACGGCAATGAATAATCAAAAAGAGCGGCAAAACATTTGGAATGGAATACTTGAGTGGCATGAAAAGCAAAAAGGTAGCTACGAATGTAGTAATAATGATATCGAATGGATGTGGAGACCAAAATGTTGTCATATTGCTTTCTATAGGACCACCGGACGGGCAAAAGATTCCGCGGCAGGTTCCTTGTAAAGTATCAGCGTATGTAGTTAATGGAGAACCGGAAGTAAAGGGCGATGGCTGGCCGACCAAGCTGGTTATGCAATTGATCCCTAAACATATTGTTGGAAGCTTAGGAGGTAGCTACCTGGTTAGAGATGTGAAAACTGTGGTCTTTATGCTGCAAAACTGTGATGCTCTGAACTCTCTAACAAGAGTGATGGATTCAGGATATGTGAGTTCTTGCATATTGTAAATTTCTTCATTATGTGTAAATTGTTTGACATTTATACAAGTTAGTTAGTACTGCTTTGAATTTGATAAGTTGTATTTGATTTTCTAGGCTGGTTGCGTACACTTCACTGGGGCAGGAATGCAGCCAACTGCTTGTAATATAAAAGTGTTGATATTATTGTATAGCAAGGACAGGGCAACTTATCTAGGATTCATTCCCAATGACCAAGTTGGTTTCGTAGACCGAATAAGAAAGGTTATCCAACAACAGAAACAACAACAAACTACACGTCAAGGGCAGGGATTCCCAGGAGCTGGTGGGATCCCGCAGCAACCTGGCATGATGCCTAACCAACAGCAGGGTATGGTTCAGAGCCAACAACCTGGGATGGTACAAGCACAACAGACGGTAATGGTCCAGTCCCAGCAAGGCATGCTCCAACCAGGGTCTCAACCAATGGTTCCACAGCCTGGAATGGTCCAGTCACAGCAAACGCCGATCTCCTCTCTGGCTCAACAACTGAGCCAAACAGGCCCTCCTGGTGGAATGAGTCAGTCACCAGTTACAGCTCTAGCACAACAATTGGGCCAGGCTCAGCAGTTGCAACAGCAATTACAACAACAGCAGCAGCAAGTAGTACAAAACCCCAATCTTCAACAAGGGATGGATTCGTCCCAGAGCCAAGCTGAGTTGACTCAGCTGGAAATGGAACGACAGCAAAATCTCCTCACAATCCAACAACTTCAACAAACCTTACAAGCAGCACAACAAAAGGAGCTTCAGTTTCAGCAACTACAGCAACATCCCGTTCCTGGTCCTGGTCACCAACAACCTGGTCCCGGTCAAATTCAAGTGCAAGTTAATCAACAGCAAGTTCTCCAGCAGCAGCAGCAGCAACAGCAGCAGCAGCAGAGTCAACAGCAGCAACAACTTCAGCAAGTGCAACAACGGCCGATGATGACTCCACAAGCGATTGGTCAGATGCGAATGCTTCGATCCTCCGTGTCACAAGCTAATCCTGGTCTGAAACACTTGCTTCAGCAGCAGCCCGGACCTCAAAATTATCGCATGCAGATGCCCATGCAGCAGCAGCGAATGCCTGGTCAAATGGCCATGCAGGGGCAAATGCCTGGTGGACCCATGCAACCAAATCAGCAGGTTCAACAGGTTGGTCAGTTTGAGGAAGTGGGGATTTTGGACCTCTTAAAGTAAAATTACCCTACAAAAAATATTCAAGCATAATATCAGTCCATGGTCAGTTTTCCTTTTTCAGGGGAAATTGCCATAATGATCAACAAACTCTTCCGATGGAATCCGCAAGCGAGAAATGACTTTTGCCTCACCTTCGTAACGACGCTTTTTGGCAATTGGCAATTTTTATATGAAAGGTTAGAGCTACATTGTTATTATTATTATTACTATTAATTATTATTATTATATTACCATATGTATCTGTTACTCCTTAACAATGACGATTATTGAAGAATATGATTTATTATACAGTATTGAAGGAAACAACTAAACGTAGAAAAAATAAAAATAACGATGCAATATGGATGCATAAAATATGCTACCAAATATAACAGTGTTTTGCTACATTCAATTTCTTTTAATTTGTCACAGATTCAAGATACACACGAACGTATTTCGCACACAAAGTTCATGGTCAGTGTTACATGCCATATCAGTTACAGGTTTGTGGAAATGTCTTTTATCATTGCTTCGTCTTTAAAAGTTTGTGCTTCGACGTGTTCTTCCAAATCTTTCTGGCAAATCCAATTTACTACTGTGTTACTACCTACCTCTTCTGTAAGCATAATAATATTCTTGTCAGCAAAGTACACGTTAAAACAATAAAAAATGTTACCATTCTTACCAACCAACTTCCCTGTCCCATCCAATTCAGCATGTAAATTCGAGAGAAAAGATTTCCAAGTCTGAACATTTTAGCCTGGAATGCAGTACAACTCGAGCTTATCAAATCATGTTTTCGTGGTCTGGAAGTCAAGATGTCCCATTATGAAGCATCTACATTTTGTATTATATTTTGAGTTTTCTTAAAACGTTGTTTATTCATATTTTTTATTTTTACGCAAAACGGCAAAATGCGAATTTGTTTGAGAAAGTCAGAAATCAGCAGATCTGGCCTGGTTCACTTCACGTCCTCCTGGTTTTTCGTCAAATAACCACCTGGAATTTGGTACTGTCAGACATCAGATCATTCCGATCTATACCACATCAGCAGATCTAACCCCAAGAGAATGAAAATGAGAAGAAAAAAGATTTTAACTCCTGTTTTATTTGCATTGACAAAATCCTTATATTAAATATGAGTCTTCCTAAGTATCAATTAGATCGTTTTGACTTTTATCTGTTCGTTTAAGCATTTACAGGTTTTTTACATCAATCCATAATTCATACACTTAAGATTGCCTTAAGTTTGCCTCATGATGCCCCTCGTCTAGTCAGTTCATGCATACCAAGTTAGATAACCGTTTTCATAAGATGATTTTGTTTCTGTATGTGACAAAAATTTCTGTTTATTTACCTATACCAATAGACCAAACAGTAAACATTAGTAACATTACTTATGTTGAAGTACACTTACATAACCGAAATTTAAAGATTAATCAGAGTTTTTACTCAGAATCTATGAATTCAGAAATTGGAAATGTGAATTCTCAGAATTCTTAAAACCCGATGTTCAACTTTTACAGCAAGTTCTCTCTTTTACAAGTAAAACTACAAATCTAAAAGCTGTCTATTTTTAATTTTAGCGTTTTAATGTTGAGAATCAACAAGCATTAATAATGATTTGATCTAAGCTTCTACTATTTTTGAATGAAAAAGAAAATCCTTGAAAATGCAATAATTAAACTTCTATAATTGTTCCGACCTCATCACCCCTGCCACCAATGCAAATGTATGTAAATAGCTTCAGTGTAAACTTGGCAATAACCCTTCCCTGGAGTGTTTCTTTCCTTAGGGTATCCATATCTCTTGTCTTGGAGAGTTTCATGCTAGCCTTCATTTGCAACTTAACCGCTTCTCTATTTCTTTCGTCTCGACAGACTAGAAGAATCCTCCTGTAGGTACTCTTGTGCAAATGACCAGTTTTCAAGTTTAAAAAAGTTTAATAGTACACCAAATAAACCTCTCATTCAATCATGATCTCATTACAGCGTCTTAATGACGACAGATGCTTGACTCTACAAACTCTCCAAGGAGGGATATTATGCCACCCATATCCATATCAATTTTACGAAAATTTAACCTACCGTTTCGTTCTTAAGTTACTAATTCTCAATATTGGTTAGACCTTATGATGCCACCTGTAATCAAGTTTGTCCATAGCACACAATCGTAAAATAATCTACTATGCTGCTGTACAATATAATTTTCATCTTGTCATATCGCATATTATGATCTACATCCAATAAACTTGCGGCGTTATATTTATATTACATACATGACACAAGGTGATTGTGGTGGTGGTTTTGGTGGCAAGCAAATATCATATGCACCACCTCAAATGATACGAAAGAACGACAGAATACACACAGCATAATCAAAAATATTTTTGTGTACATGCATGCCTCATTTTCTCACAATGCCTAATACCAATAACATCTTGATGATATATTATTTCTTGGAGCAAGTACATACGTAATACTACCACATAACAGACGATATTCTTCTGGCGTACATACTATAAGCTACAATCTATCTATTATTATTAAAAGATGTATAAAAACAAGCCAAAGACGCCTACACCATTTCAAACTTTAAAAAGGAGAAAGCCTTCTTCAACAAACGAGCGAGCGTTGAGTAATAACAGGTACCACTACCGTATTTGGTAAAAGGGTAGGCTCGGATGATGTTTACTTGTTGTCTTTGGCTTACTTGTAAAAAAGTGCTTTGTAAAAAGCTAAAAAAGCAACGTGCATAAGTAATTTGCATGGTAGTTGAGTGAGTAGTAGGCAAGTATGCACATTAAAAATGATGTGGACCTCGCTCCTTTCTTCTTCTTCTTCCATGCTGGTGGTGGTAGAGATGATGAAGATCAGAAGATCACTCTTCTTCTTGGTGACTTTTTGGTAATGGTGATATAACCTAAGTAACGTTGATATATTATAATAAGTATGTTTTCTGGCTTGCTAATACCATTATTTATTTATTACTTTGAAAAAAAAAGTTTGTATAGCTCAATGCCACCAAATACCAAAATCATCAAATCATCGTCGGTACAAACAAAAAACAGAAATATGGGATATGCCAATACGAACATAACTGATGCTTTATAGGAAAATTGTACTTACAATACTTGGTATTGTATTGGTAAACCATAGATATACAGCAAATTATGATTGTATGATGATACATACAGGATGAATTCATACATCGGCTAGAATATAATATAATCCTCCACAATTCAAACTTCTAATAAGAAAAGTTTTTAAACTAAAAGAACAGAGGCTAAATTATCAGGCACAAGTAGATCACGTCACCAATACAAATATTTGGTTGCGTTTAGAAACTTATGCCTTGCATAGAATATTTCAATAAGGTTTTACAACACCAATACCAAAAATGCAGATGTTGAAATTTTCATAGAAACTCGTAAAGTCAATAATAAAGTGGGACTTTATTTCAATCCCATCAACTTCCCTGTGCCCTACGTGTAAACCGCCGATCAGCGCACTAATTATCATATTGTAAACTTGAAGCTTGAAATTTAGAATTTCTTGAATCCCGAAAGACTTGTTGTATTGTACTCGCACAACACTCAGATTAAATCAGCAGGAATAAGCTTAAACATTTGATTCGAGATAATATGTAGAATTTTACAATATTTTTCGATTTATCTGCTAAATTCCCTTTATTTAGTTTTTTTCGAAAGACTACTTTATGATGACACCCGAATTAGCTTAAAGGAGTAAAATAATAGATTATATCAGGACATGAGAACACGTTTGCATTTATTTTTGACATGAGATGATGACGATATTTTGTGATATGTAATGCAGGTATATGTGCGTATGTGTTTAACGTGTGGATAATCTATGTTTCATGGTGCCTCATAATCTGAGACATATTCGGTTATTCTTCACCACCACTTGCACTTACTCCTTTATTCATCTTTTATGTTAGCATTGCTAGTGGCTATGAAGATGATGATGATGACGCTCCTGCTGAAAAGGTTTTCTGTACACACAATCAGTAACAAACACAAAAAGAAGAAGATGTAATACTAATAGTAATAATGCGACTAAAGCCTAAATTTTTACCTACGTTTTTTTCTCATCATCTTTCATCCATCCAAGTGGACGAGATCATCCTCATCATCATCATTATTTGTTCGTGTCGCCTGCAACCAGGAACCATGTGCATCATCCTCCTCTCCTCCGTTAGACGTGTGCATTTCACCGGGTAAGTGAACAAGCGTTTATTTTGTTTTGAGGGAAAATTTCAGAAATTGTTTTGTGGAAACGCAGTGTTTAATCTCTGTTTGCTGACAAATGTATGCAAACATGACCCCTTTTAAACCCTACGACTCCTCCCATTTCCCAATTCCAACAACAAAAAACCACTTCGTGGAATGTGAAGTACACCCACCCTTTCACATCCGCCTTTTCGATGGTATTTTATGCAATTATGTACGTGTTTGTGAGTGACTGTGATGATGGCTGAGAAGAAGAGTGTCTGGTGATAAACCCTTGTGGATGATAAGAAAGTAAACCAAGCTTAATACTAATATTTTGGTGGGTTGTTTGCTACAACGAAATTCGTCAGAGTGCAGATCACAATGCACAAGTCCAAAACGCCTTATTTTATTGAGGGAGTACATCAAAAATATATTTAGGAGTGTGATAAATATTTTAGCTTACAGTTTTAGTTTATGCATCTTTTTATTGTCTTTGGTTGAATGGAGTTGTTGTAATATTCGCTTTCTGCAAAATTACACGGAATGGTTTCTTGATAATCATTACTACTACTAGGATATTATTTTGTCACGTAATTCCTTCTTCATTCAACGCAGAGCTCAACGTCGTCGTCAGGTGTGGTCCCGATAGCC
>JAQIXW010000264.1:0-36766 GCA_034700685.1 Willowsia buskii
TATACCGTAATACCGTATACGTAAAGCGAACGAATGCATAATATTGTGTTCAACATTCTCTACCTGAAAATCTCTTAAATCTCCTCCGTTTGCCTGTCTCCTAATTTTCAACTTCATTCCAAGCAAGCAAAGATGCAGCATGCAGCAGAATGCAGAGATATGAAAGAGTTGTTCAAACAATTTTAAAATTGGTTCTACGATGTTACCTTTTACAAGTACTTCCATTGGTTCCATTTGCTTCATGTGCGATAGAAATACATGGCACAGAATACAGAGAAAGGAATCAGGAAATCTGTCGATGCGGATGAGCCGTTTGCTTCAAATGCTGTAGGTGGTGGAGGCAGCCGAATCTGAAAAACGACAAATGCAGCTACAGGGCAGAAATTAAAATTTTCAGTCCACCGGGCTTATCGTTAAACTTAACATGTTAGCTATGCCGGAATCTTCATCAATCGTAAATTAAAATCTGCACAGCGCAGTCACAGTGATTATTGCAGTTTTCAGTCATTAAAATGTAGGAATCATATTCAGCATTTTTTGGAGATGGCCTCAGGTGCATATTTTGTCTTCAATCTTATGAAATTGTTGTACAATCTGAATTGTCATAATTGTCGTAATAGCCTCAGTAGACATAATAACCGTGACCCGTGAGTTAGCAGTGTCAGATAGCGTCCTGCAGAGTGCTATTTAGGGTCTTGATTGCTTACAAAGACAGTATCGTACGGTATTTACACATCACATCATTGTACAGTCTATTTTAGGTGGATGCACTCATTCATCCACCAACCTAGTAGTACAAGTACAGCATAGTACACACGGTGTGTCAAGAAAGGGTTAATTTTCGCTGGACGCTGATATTGCACTGCACGCTGCATATTGCATTGTGTAAAGCTGTAGTACTTAAATACAAGAAAAAGTTGCACAAAATCTGTGGAAATTACGTTTAGCTCCGCCTCTGCAACGTAAATACAGTTTGTAAGAACTCTAGCTCAAAATAGCTGCTTGTGTCTGTCTGTAGTCTGTATGTATGTGTTCGTTCGTAAGGATGATGAGATGACTGTCTATGAGAAAATGCATAAAAAGATAGCCCTCTCGACTGCCACTGCACAGCAGCCTGAGTATGGTACGGTACCTTCACCCTACACTTGCCTCTTTGCCTGTCTACCTCATGCACTATACATTACGCCACGACATTGTGAAGAATGTGAAGAGCCGAGTAGAGTGAAGGAGATGCTGATGACTGAAAATAGCGGTCATTGAAATCGTTGCGCTGCTGCTACTACTGCATATTGCATAGCTCTTTCCTTCCTGAAAACATTTCTTCACAAATTTCTCATCCATCACCGTAATTTTAGCATTCCGTCTCTCCCAAGTTGATTGTAAACACTCAGCTTCTGTTTTAAGTTACGCAATATTAAATAACATTATCTGAGAAGAAAACATACAATGACGAACTAAATAGAATGTCGTGGAATGATACTACTATTACGTGATGTCCTACTACTTGTGAGGCATTTAACTGCTAAATGATCAGTTGTGGCCGTTGTGAAAAATATCTCATCCCGCACACATGACACCACGTCCAACATCACATGAGAGAAAACTCTAAACTCAAAAAGCAACATTTACAGTGTAAGTTGATAATTGGAATAGAATAGCGGTAGAGTGGAGTACAAATTAGTGCACAGGTGTAACGGAATGATATGGTTTGGTTTAACTTTTAACAAAGTTATAGTAGCATTGGCGGCTAGTAGCTCTTCAAGCATTTAGATTGGATCATATTAATTATATAGCCGTGTAACCTACTGTAAGGTGGGTGGCTTGTTGACAATTTTTTAAGTTGTTGGTTCGGGTTTTGCTTAAACTTTAAAGCTTCATTGAGATCAGCTGGACACCACAAAATACAAAAGCAAGTCAAAACCTGAGGTGTTTATAGAAATAGTTGTTGATGTTGGAGTTGATTTTAATTGCCTTTGCATTTAATGTGAAATACAAATAGTGTTACTTCGGTCCTTTTAACTTTTAGCCTAACATAGCATAGTGAAGACAAACACTAAATTAAAAGGGAACTGTTTGCCGTTGGGTGTAATAGAAGGACTTTGTTGGATATTATTAGTCTATAGTATGATATTTGGAGCATCTCCTAAGTCCCACCTAACTATTTCTCTGTTTTCAACAGGTGACAGATCAACTCGTTACCACTACTACTGCTGGAAGCAGGCACATCCAACTTCCTCCTTAACTTTTCATAACATCCCCTGCCCAAGTTGAAAGCAGCTAACATGTAAATTTGAACATGTAGTGGAAGTTATCTCACCAAATTGGTCATTCTTTTTTTAAATTGGAAAGTGAATAGTTTAGTAGAGTACCCTGAAAGGCGACGGGGCAAATCAAAGACCGTCAAACGTGACACGTCGGGGGTGAAATACTGGTATAGTCTCCAGCGCTACCCGTTAAATCAAAATTGTAAAGTCAAAGGAATTTTGAAAAGGCTGAAGTCTGAAGGCTGTCAAAATGACACTCTTGTCATCACCTCATCCCAAGGAAAGTGCTGCGTTGAGTCTAGGTCAAGTAAAGCAAGGTTCGGAAATTGTAAAGATTAAGGAATTTTCAACTGGTTCAGGAAGTACCATGCCTTCATCTGCGACATCCTTTGCGTCTGATGGCTCTGAAGATGCTGGTTTTGAAGATGGCTCGATGGATGTCGACATGGGAGAAGATGAAAATGAGGGAATTCAAATACAGTGTATTCAGACTTTAACGGAACTAGAGCCAAATAATGAGGGAGAGTTGAAGGAGTCTACTGGTAGTCCGTTAATGTCGGATTGTAAGACTCCTATCCCACTTCCTCCACCTCCTATTCATATTGGCAGTGGTGGTAAGTCTGTTGTCACCGTGCTACTTCAGAATCATTTTTAGCACATGTCGTATTTACTTGCGTATTACAATTTAACTTTCTTGACTTCCTTTTTTTGTTTTTTCCTCGCAGCCTATGGAGGCAACCAAGCATATGTTAACATTCAAAACTCACTTCCCCGTATTATGGAACGACCTTCATCTCCAATGCAGTCCTACTGGAGTTCAAATTCGAATGATTCTCACCCAAATCGAGCACCTGGGGACGTTGGCCTGACTAACATTGGCAACACCTGTTTCATGAATTCAGGTCTTCAGTGTTTGGTGCATACTTCACCTCTCGTTGAATTTTTCGTTGGAAGGTTAGAATTACTTAATATTTTTACACACCTGTCCATGTGCCATATTGTAGTATAAAAGTGTTAAGTGTTGTAGTATAGGTTTGATATTATGTTGAATTTTTTTGTTTTCGGTTTTGCAGTGATACCTACGAAAAAACGACTACTTCTCTAGTATATCAGTTCAATTCTCTAATGAACCATGTTTGGTTTGGCGATAAAGGTGCTATCTCACTTCATGATTTTAAGTTGGTACTTGGGAACAAATATGGGCAATTTAAGGATTGCAGACAAGTAAGTCAGATTTTTTACATTGTTTAGGCATCCAAAGTTTGAATAATTTGTTAATAAAGACTTTTGTGATTTTACAGCATGATTGTCAAGAATTTTTAGCTGTTATGCTGGACATGCTTCATGAAGAACTAAAATCAAAACAGAAATCTGCTCCGTTGGTGGACTCATCAGTTGCGGATACACTTATTGAGGACTGTTTGGCTTTAGAAAAAGCACAAGTACAAGATACTCAACCTGTAAATCCATCTCTGACACTTGCAGTTTATTCTGACGATATTGTGACGCAATCTTCTAACAAGGTATTAGCTTATGCACATAATTTGAGCAAGTTTTGACTATAAATATCAATAATCAATGCTAATTACAACACAAAGGGCAATAAAATGTTCTCTTGTTTCCAGGTTGTGGAAAAGTGTCCACTTAATAAAAGACTGAAGTTAGACAACAACGATGGATGTGATTCAGCCTCAGAAGCTGTGACAAACTTTGAGAGTAAAGAACTTACCGAAGTCAGGAGAAAGTCGCCACTTTCTAAACCTGAGATGAGTCACTGTTCTGTTACTCAGACGAAGGAAGTTGAAGACATTCTAACTGTGGCAACAATCGAAAATGAAGCAGAAGAAAACTCTGACCAGTCGACTATCGAGGAACCCCAGAATGAATGTCCGATTCAGAAAGCACAAGCGTATTGGGATAGGTACATGAAGGAGAATAACACTGTGATTGCGTCAACATTTCAAGGAATGTTTAAGAGCGCTGTAAGTAAATATATTTAAAGCTAAACAAAAATGACATGCATAATCAGTTTCTTAGACAAAAAATTAAACTTTACCTGAATATGTTTACAGGTAACATGCTCAGTGTGTAGTTTCATTTCGGAAACCTATGAGCCATTCATGTATCTCAGTCTACCGATTCCTAGAGTAATGGAGAAGCAGCTAAGTTAGTGCTTTAAATATTCGAACAGCTAAACTACGTATCACGTTCAAAAGATACATATTATCTAAGTCAAGATCATTCGTATTTTTGAAAATTGCAGATGTCACATTTATAAACATGAAAGATAGAAGCCAAACCCGAACAGATATAACTGTTCATTTAATGGGGACTGTCGGAACTTTAATTCAAGAAGTAGTGAAATCACGGGACAATGACATGTTGGGTAACTCTCCAAAGTATGCAGTTGCAGAAGTTTTTAATCATCGAGTGTCTCGTGTACTGGTACGTTTGTGATGTCAAAAATCTAAACATCATGGCTGTTTGCAATGATGCAATGTATTCATTCCCTCTTGCCTCCCCTCCAAAAATTCATTTTTATATCGGCATGTTGTTGTGTTGCTTTTAGGAGGAAAAGTTACAGCTCAGGAATCTAAGTACAAATTCAAGAAACATTTATGTGTATGAGTTGAATAACAACTTTGATGATGATAGCAATGGGAGCGAGATTACGGACGCTACTCTGCCAACGCTGGATAGGCAACAGTGTGGCGTTTTGTCGGCATCAGATGCTGATGAGCAAAAGGTAAGATAAAAGGAGTTTAAACTGAAAAACTTCTATTTACGGGTGACTTTTTATTGTTTATATTGTGAAAGTAATTAATACTGATTAATAATCAGTAATTATTGGTAATGTAAGAAATTCTTATTTATTTCAAAGTCCTTGAAGGAGGAGACTTCCACGATTAGAGAATGGAGGTCAGATGGAAGCACTGAAAGGAGTTATCAAATTGCATCTACTAGTACGTCGACTACCCCATCGTACACCCCGTTGGGAGCTCCGGTGGGAGGTGGTATATATGACGTTGCATCCTCATCAATGACTCAAGGAGCGACTAGTTCTAATGATGACATGACCTTACCACACGATGACAATGACAACTTCAATAGAGTTCAGTGCAATAT
The DNA here is from genome assembly GCA_034700685.1 of Willowsia buskii. Classification (NCBI taxonomy): domain Eukaryota; kingdom Metazoa; phylum Arthropoda; class Collembola; order Entomobryomorpha; family Entomobryidae; genus Willowsia; species Willowsia buskii. The sequence goes on from JAQIXW010000264.1 coordinate 5,391, forward strand.
CTGTTTAGAGGATTATACTAGGGGCAACGTAATGAAGCACAGAGGTTGCTCTTGCGTCTTGTGTAAAGATTGTCTGCAGGTACGTAAAATTAAATAAAGCAATAATTATACAAGAGAAGAGCAATGTAGATGATGGATGAATGATGGGGGGACAAAGTGTTTCGGCTGACAACAATAATTTACTCTGATAATTTTCAGAAATCTGTGGAGCACTATCAAACTGAAGGGGAGCAGACTCAGGATGGCGAGTTTCTCAGATGTGCCGTTTGCTTACAAGTAGTAAATAGCAAGAAAACTTTCGTTTCGTTGGAAGAGTCGAGTACAAACGCATCACCTCCAGAGTTCATTATGATGTCTATCCTATTTCGTAATGACCCTGGAACGGACGCAAACAACAACTCTTCTTGGAGCCCTGGGCTCTTTGGCTATCCATGGTTAATCCGTGTTCCTTCGTACTTAAATGCTTCAGCTCTGGTGGAATATATCGAGAGCATTAACCCAGCGCCTGATGTAAACCACCGCTTGTTGAGTGTCAAGTCTGATGGTAAAAGTTGTGGACAGTGTGTTTTCTCGACAAGGTGCAATGGGTGTGAGATACCAAAGGAAGGAATGATCTCATTGAACTCCTGCAACAGTATTTTGATCTCATTCATTGACCTGTCATCCGAAAGAATGGAGCAAATGCAGCCTCCAGACATGGTTTTACACAATGAGCTTTCCACATCGTGGCAGTACAATAGACACGAAGAACCCACCATAGATATTCATGACTGCTTGAGAACATTTTCTGAAACGTAAGTTTTTAATGTAAATTACCTTCGTATTGGTGACTAAATACATACATGATTAGAATGGGATATATTATATAAGATTGTTTTCTCACAAACAACAGGGAGCACTTGGATGAGCAAAACCCTTGGTTTTGTCCTAGATGTGAGAAGAACCAACGTGCAACAAAGGCCTTATCTATCTGTAAATTTCCCGACTATTTGATCATCTATTTGAAGAGGTCAGTGTTTTTTGTCTATCCCAATATTCCCAATGGCGTAATAATAAAGTAGCCTTTCAAATGAGTATTAATAACATAATATGTATTTGATTGCAGATTTGTTTTTCTGGACCAGTCAAGCAATAAACTGAATAATCGACTTACTTTTCCCATCAATGATTTGGATGTTAGTGATTATGTTACTGAAGGATTTGGTGCCAATATTGGAAAATATAATCTGTATTCTTGTGTTTGTCATTTTGGAAGTAAGTCAATTTGGATGGTTGGATATTTTGTCTTTCAAAATGATATTATGTTATTAATTAAGGACTCTGGAAACTTTTTAGGTGCATCAGCGGGTCATTATACTGCATACGCGAAAAATCCAGTAACAAACCAATGGCATTACTTTAATGATGACACCATTGCGGACCGTGCGCCAGGTGATAACGAGTATGCGTCAGCGTATGTTCTATTTTATGAGAAGCAAGGTACGTATTATGTGTAAATATAAAAGTTTATTCAAGTCAACAATTTTAATGTCCATGTAAACAACTTAATTGTTCTGTTGCAACATTCAAGGTATGGGTTGCAACATTCCCACCAAATGCAATAGACCGTTACCTGACTTGAACAGCTTTAGTAGTACGACTTCGACCTTTAGTGGTAAGTCAGTCAGTACTTGATAAAGTACAATTTCCCACCAAAGGGAGTTAAATTGTAAATTTAAAATCTAAATGAGTGGTGTATTTTTTATTTATGTGACATGCTCTCCTCGGGCTTGGAATTTGGTTGTATTGTATGACTTGCGCAGCCGATACAAGAGGTAGTTATCTGCCCGCTGAACCCTCTGTTTCCGCAGGACCCGTGCGAATAGAGGGTGATTTTACTGAGATGAATCTTCACGTGGACTCAACCAGTCCCAATTTTACTTTCCCTCATACGTCAACGGAAGCAGACTTGTTAGAATTAGATGTAGATGAAGGAGTTGGTAATGAAACTAACCATTTGGCAGAGATTCGTGATGGATTAGGTGTGCAGGAGAGTGACTCGTTAGTCGTGACGTCGTCAACTTCAGGAGCAGAAGGTGACATCATGGCGAATGAGGATCTAGATTTAGACCATTTGGGTGCTGGAGATAACACAATTTCAACGTCAACTGAACATGATGAATTGCCGAGTAGTAGTGTTGGAGGTGCAGACTCTACAAGCAATGAATAAACTATAGAAGTGAATGTTTCTGACATAGTTATGTTATAATTGTGGTTGCCGTTATTTCATAGTCCGCAGTAGTTTAATCGTTGTAGCTAAAAGTGATGCTACGATAAGAGATGATTAAAATGTCAGTAGTTTAGATTAGTATTAGGTTTCACATAGCCTGTGCCTGAGTCAAGGAAGTATTTACTTTGCAATGATGGAATTGTGTATTTAAAACCTTAATCTATTTAGACTGCTGGCAATGCAGTACAGAAGTTATGTATGTAATTCATTTCGAAATTGACATACCATATTTGTAGGTATGTTCAATAAAGCGAGTTTTTATTTTTAAGTACCAAAGTACATGCATCACTTGAAGACAAGCAACCGAGATGCTCTGTTGGATAGTCCAGTCCATCGTAGCGTGGCTCTCAAATTATCGATATTGTATGTTATGATGATGTAATTCAATACTGATAGTTTTAAGTATAAGTTTACATAACGTGTAGGCTTTGTAATACGATTAATAAAACCGTGATAATTTAAAGTATAGTAGACTTTCATGGAAGTGAAAATTAGCGTGTTTATGGAATGTTGTTGCCCAATTCGGATTTTCACGTTACTCGCTTTTGGCAACTTCAGGAATCTAGGATACGGAATGGCTTGTAATAGGAATAGTCCACTTTTATCCAAAAATTGGGGTTTTATTTAGAGTATTCTTTTATTACAATAATATCCACCCTAGTGCATTTAGTACGATGCACGGTAATATTCACGTTCACCAATTCCCTCAAATTTACCATGCACGTTTCGAAAACTACAATATTGTAAGTCGTATGTAGCACTTATTAGACTGATCACACTACCGCGCCGATTGTTTCGAGAAGACTACTGCTTAATTTAATACGAACTAGTTACTTGAATTTTAAAACACTAGTTCGGATATACCCGTTCATAGTCGTAATAATAATGTAGAATGTATGTAATGATGACAGCAAAATACGTTTTTAAATAAAAGTTTTCTTAATCGAAAGGTGATTTTATGAACGTAAAGATGTAATCCCAAATTAGACGAAAAGTTCTATTGCACAATACAAACAGCATGACCATGCTATGAACTTTGTGATATGATGATTAATACTTGAAACGCGTAAAGATTTCCATTGAGTTTCTTTAATACAACGAATGCATGATTATTTGGACTGTAAAGAGGTTATTAATTAAAGGGTTCTCTGACTGTTAGAAGCTGAACGGCAAATCGTTTTTTATTTGAAATGTACTCATTTAATGTGTGTTGTAGTTTTAAAGGATTCAGCAGCATAGTGGTAACATTATGATGAGTGTAATCTCACCCCATTTTTAAATGGCGATGTATAATTGGAAAATTTCGGAAAAATAAAATATTTATGAAATCTTATAATATGCTATCAATGCTATGTATGTTTATGTCCAACCAATTTATTTCAGACAAAATGAAGTCATCATATGGTGGCAAATATTATGCATCGTGTAAGCATGAATGTGGAGCAGTGTTGATAAATGTCCAATGTATGCAAGGAGGGTTCATGTTTATCAGGAGGAACTACAAACTGTAATTTTTAACGCCAAATAAGTCAAGGACGAGTTTGTACTTAAGAATTTTTCCTCTCCATCATATTTTTAATATTCAGTTTCACATTTATACATACAAACAAATATATTTAAAAATTAATTTTTATCAGATTTCCATATTTTTGTTAATATCATTTTTATCATTATTACATTTAAAGATTTAAATGTATATAGTATTATTCATCATTACTAAATTTCTAATTCTAAACGTATGTGTTGTGTATTCACTTTATCTTAAGTAATAATAAATAGTTTTGTAGGAGGATGTGCCTTGTCATCAAACTTACCTTTTCCTTTACTTTACCTTACTCGACAGTACCGAATATTCTTGCATGATTCATTGTTCTTATACTTTTATAAATCATTAAAATAAACAGTGTCACTTATTTACTTTATCAATATATTTACAGGTCAAGTAATTCAACAATTATCCTTTACCAGAACCACTGGCTCTTTATTCCATTTTTGTGACTATTATTTAAAATATTATATCCAATGTCGAAAAATGAATGAAATATTAGTTACAAACTATATATTTTTGAGGGGTTACATTTTTTTCCCATATTTATTTATTTCATAATACAATAAGATTTATCTATTACTTACTCTATGTCGATATCACAATCACAACACCACACTCAACTTATTTTTTTATACTTTTTGATATATCTATGGTAATCATATATTATGCATTTTCTTAATTCTAATTAATATGCATATTACTGGTTATCTTATTTTAAAAGATTCACCATATGGTTAACATTACTCAAGCATGTTTAACATTTTTATCTAGGTTACATTTATAGTATCTTAAGTTTCATCTACTATGCATTAATCAACAAGAGTGATTTATTCACGACTACATTCGAGTTTTTACGGATGACTGGTAGATAAATTCACTATTTGTTACATTTAATTTTCAATACAATTCGAATTCAAAGAAAAAAAAATGCCAAAACCGAGAAACTGAAACAATTGTGAATTGAACCGTTGTCTTGAAGTATTTATGCAATATGCAATTTCAGACTAGTTCAAATTTTTATATTCAATAAATGGTACGGTTTTGATTTAAAATCATAAACGTAAAAGCAATTTTGTTTTGACCCCAATAACAAGACAATACTACATGGATTAACTATACAAGATGCTTTCAAAAGCGAAGGTTTTAAATTAGACTTCCTAAAACTTCAGAATATTTATATTACTTTGATACTTCTTTCATGCACACCTATTTTAGCTATATAGTGGTACAAATTATAGGCAATTTAATAAGTTGTAGTAGAAAATACGTGTTTTATGTAACGATATGACATTTTAATAAAGAAAACTAAGACTCGTTAAATAATTTCCGTCAATGAGATCAGAAAATCATGAAGTTTAAAATATGATAACCGTTAGGAGTTACATGGATCAAATGCATGCTTATGATAATATCATTATAAGGTATAAAACCTCTGCGGAAGTTCTCAGAAAACTCTAAAATTTTATTTTTACTTATCTCTTATGACCACAACGATGCTTCATCAAGATATCACGCAAGATATTTCTCAACTTCGTTCTTTAACTGCACAACATTGAAAATCAATACAATATAAAATGATTTTGCAAGAATAGCTTCGAAAAGTTCTCGTGGTCTTTCGATTACGAGTTTTCGTGTGAACTTTACCCTTTAGTTTTGTTACAAAATGATCAGTAGTGTAATAAAACACTCCATCGAGTCATAAGAACTAAAATCCTAAATCGAAAACATTTTGTAACTACAAATAACATAAAAATACATGTACCTGTGTATGCGATTTTACCATTAAAAAAAGAAAACTTTTACTCGATTTCTAACTCTTAACATGCATACTTAATTAATGCAAGTGTTCATATATCCATTCCTCAACACCATTTTAGATGTTCTTCATGTGTCACACGAGCTAATATGTCTACATCAAATAGCAATAATAGAATCTATGAAACTTTTAATATATTATGCTACTTTTCTACTCCAGAAAAACTCCTCCCACAACTCACTTTTTCCGAATGGACATTTTTTTCGACATGTTCGAAACCTGCCACTTTAACAATTCAGCAAGATAAAAATTACAAGCAGCAATTTATTTTTTCGCAATATTTTGCTCCGTCTTTTTTAGACTTCATTAAATGTGCTTGATAATTATTTATGAACTTGCTGTTGGCGGCGATTTTGTTGTATGGCTGCATATCAACAAGACCGCGCATATTGTTGCTTTCTTCAACACCTCAACAGATATCCAACAATTCAACTGAATCATGTTTTCAGAAATTGCTACTATAATACATATAGAATATGTGTGGCAATAGTAATTAATGCTATTTTAAAAATTTAATACATATGACTAAATTGTTAGACTGGCTTAAAAATACATTTTGCATTCGCAATGATTAGTTTGGTAAGATGAGAGTGGTGAATATTTTCAAATTCAGCTCATATAATAATAATAATAATATTATGTTACAACAATAAACCAGTATATTTTGCTATTAATTAATGCTTTCTATCTTACAATCTACTACTTAACTTAAAGTTTCGAGATGGTTTGATTGCATTGATTCTTTGGAAAAGTGCGTATAATATAAGCATTGGGAGCTTTTTTCTGGTACATCAAAACATACATTACATGTAAATTGTGAATGCGTTAATCTGTGTAGCGGGCTTTCATTCATTTGATCAGCCAAGCAAATATTCTTGTATCTAATTTACTTCGAATGAACGTCAATTGCTGACGCACAGGTGCATACATTTCCAACCTCTTGAATCAGCGTACCTGCACACAGTTGCAATCCTAAACTTTCACCCTTGCATTGCTTCTACTGATACATTCATTCCATTTCTGATTGCCTCACGTTCACTTGCACAAAAAGCTAACAAACCATGCCTAAAAATAAACTGTTATAGACTAGCAAAGACATTTTTATAGACTACTTTAAAATATCAAATTTGTTGACAAATTTTGATTTTCAAATAATACTAAGAAATTTTCAACAGTGCGACGATGATGATGAAAACCTGGTAATTAATATTGCAAACATAACTCATCAGAATAAGCAGGAAGAAATATAAAATATGTTATTTATGCATTTAGAGATAAAAATTTCTGAAAGCTCATTATAAACCAGCTCTTATTGAAAATCCATATTTAACTTTAAAATCAGCCTTCATCAGCAGCAAAGATGCATGCATGCCTATATATAACTGTTTCCGTTTCATGCGCTTTCACCGTTTTTGCAAATATGAAGCAACGAACTAATGAACAATTTGGTTTGTATCTGCGTGTTCCATACAGTTGCAGTCAATGAGGACAACTGACTAGAAGTTTACTACACTGAAATACGCTATTATTACTTCCCGTCTTTTACAATAAATAAAGTCATATTAGTGTTTATATGAGGATGACTTGATGAAAAATGGCCACAAAAACAAAATAGTGTTGTAATATCAGTGTCATCAATATGTGTACTTTCTCCCAAAAAATACACATTTACTGTGCCAAGATATTTTTTATACTGCGCAGAGTTGAAAAGCTTTTTGTGCCATCAATACAGCACATACTACAAAGTGGTGGGGACACTAATGTAATGCCAAAAAGGAAAATTGCAAGAAGACAAGTTTAGTTTTGGAAAGATGACCCTTGTTTGTAATTTTTATAACGACATAATATTTTTATACATGATCATCTTATTCGCAATAATTCACAAATAGTAATATAGAATAGGTAATTGACCTGTGTATTTATGTATCGATATATATCGTTTCTAGTGTTCATATTCGTTTAAAACATGGATTTGATTTTTTTTAAAGATCCGCGAAGACATAGGCTATCACATTTCAGGTCCCCTTCCGTCTGTCCAAATGGTTTTAAAAGTAATATCTTTTAACGACTGTCAACCGTTGGAAAATAATGTCAAAAGCTTTCTTCATGATTTGCGTTCCTTTCTTCGTTCTTATCATAATAATAACAGCTTTTTACACAGTTATAATTTCATACATCTCTGCTAGTAATTTCCACACCTTTCCAGTCCTTTCAATCAGCATATTTACTTCCTAATTTATAATAATTAAACAAATAATCTTCCTTTTCCCTCCTTCCTCTGCTGTGCGTGATGCGCGCATTAAAAATTTTCTTTATATCGGAGTAACCACCTATAAGCATTTCAGATTTCGCCCAGCACAGACAAATATGTCAGCATCTCTTGCGATTGATGACACACGACATGTTAACCCGTTCTGTACGTACTCGTACCAGTCACCAGTAAACAATTTTTAAATTGGCATTTCGATCCTTATTTACTTAATAATCCTTTCTTAACATTTCATTCATTCCGACAATGATAACTTACTTAAATACAGAAATACTCAATAATTTATATATAAACGACTAATTAATCAGCGTGAAGTATGTATTTTACGATATTTTTATGCATGATAAGTAGTGTGGAGTATGGTTACAAATTGTTGTGAAATGATTCTTAACCGTTCAATATGACAATATTAATGTCATGATATATGGAAAACAAAATTGCAATAATTGGTACATTGTGTTTTTTAATGATCTTACGACTTTCGCCCTACTGAAGAAAAAAAGTTAACGTATGCTTTTCCTCCCTCTCTGGCCATTACTACTTTTGTTTTATGCGTTTAAAATTGTAATCGAGCATCATCACAGAAATTCCCAAGTTCAAAAAAGAAAAAAAAATTTCTCTTTTGAACTTCACTTTCACTTCAACTTCACGTTTTTGTTCATCAATACTCACCCTACCCGCGATACGCACGTTCCCCTTCAGAATACCTTATCGCATTTCCCTGCTAAACATCTACACAAAAAGACAAAAACATTTCCACACACCAGCCAGCCTGACCACACCCTAATGTACAATCTGAAATTGCGAAACGCTGCTGGTCCTACCCTTCACTAAAATACATACGAAAAATTCCAACCCTTTATTGAACATTTTCCATACTATTGCGATTATAATTAATATTGTATTTAATAATTTATCGGAATTGAAAAAAGTTTAAAACGTTTCTGTAGATTAAATGAAAGAGCTAATTAAATGATCAGTAAAAACATAATACAGATTCTTTTGTAGATGCAATACTTTTCTGGTTTTGTAAGATGATTCTTTTTCTTTTAATAAGATTTCTTATTCCCTTTGTATGCCATGCAGTGCACATCATTTACTCACACCATCACCCCTACTGTACCACCTGGTTTAATCCTTACACAAATATTTATGAGTATTTTTCTTGAAGTTCATCATACTACACATCACACCACTTATATAAAACTTAAGAGAAACTTTTGAACAAGATGATAATAAGAATAATTATCATGACTGGAATTAAAAATAAATCTTTTTTGTGAACATTAACAGTCTGTGTTCACTTCTTCTTCCCCTCTGCCTACTATCTTACATAAAAGCGGTATAAAGTCTCGACCCGAATATATAATATTTAAATCTATCACTGAGTTAAAATTTGTAAGAATAGATGCGCAGTCAGTTGTTTCTTGTTAAATATTATATATTCAAAAGACTTTATCTCTGCAGTAGAACAAGAAAATGGTTTTGGACCCTACATTTTGAAAACTTTTTACTCATTTGCAAATATCAGTGAGTTTTTTATGGACTTTAATATTCAGATCAATTTCTTACACAATACTGAATCTGAAGTTGTGCTACAAGGAATATGTAAGTACTACTTCAGATTCAGTGATAAACTAACTGATATTTGAAACAAGAGTGAAAGTCTGTTTCATATTCTCTTATTGAGGTAATTTCTACGAACACTAACTAAATCCGTCATCTTGAACATGAACACAGACTGAATGAGCTCAGATTTTAGTTTAGGTAGTTTTCGCCCTACATAAGTCAAACCTGACAAAAATGCATTTAATTAAATAAAATTTCCTATATCTCTGCGTTAATGTGAATTAGTCATAATGTTTTATAAAACAGCTCATAATAATAATAATAATATGATAATGTGTGTGTAGAAACCAACTTTTTACTACAATATTTTTATAGTAATAATATATATAATAACTGAAAATCGAGCGTCCTTTGACTCATCCGTAACGAAAATATAACATTATGGAAGTTCGTCTAGAGAAACAGTTATTTTAAAATATTCATCCCACCCTTTCTTCCATTCCAACTCTTTTTGATGTTATGCTCTGCACCCAAGCATTATTCTCCTCTTTCTAGCCTACCTTTTATTCTTTCGAGTAGTATTGGATGTAATCTGACTTGCTTCATATGCAGAAGTTTGTTTTTAAAGAAAGAAGAAAGATTTAGATGAATTATAATGATAACAATATATATATATATTATGCAATTTTCCAAAGATATACTTTGTTTCTGTTTCCATCCTGTAATTCTTTATCTGTATGTATGTAGTTTTAAAGGTTATACATTATATGAAATGAAAGACTCTTGAAAGATGACAAGACGGGAAGAGAAGAGATTCGCTTTTTAAATAATCTTCTGTTTTCTTTTTTTTTACATAAAAACCTTGTTTTCCAGTCCTTTCAAAAGTGTTGTTACTGTTTAATATATAGTTCTTTTGTGTTTTTGTATGTAATGTGTAATTTGGTTTTCGTTTCACTACGTTCGTTCCCTTTCCCTCCAACTATCGACACCATCTCTCAAACAAGTGGTTAAAATTTGAAAACCTTATCATCTAAAGAGAGGATCTCATGTATTTAATTACAAAACAAATGGAACAACTTTTGATGTTATCTATTTATAATATTTCGTCAGATATTAATACCTAATATAATTATACCTTCTATTCTTAATGCATGTAACGGTCGGAGATTTCTTTACAAGTGAATCCTATTATGTAATTGCAATTATTATCAATACCGGTAATGTAATGTATGAATACGCCTATAAATAGTACGTTAATTTTTAAAATATTAATGGTGGATTAATAGGTAACTGTAGAAGTTTCAGCTGGTATTAATACCTCTTCTTATTTAGGTTAACTCTGTATTCACTATCCATAGTTTTCATAAAGATTTAGATACATAATATGGATTTATTAGTACATGACACGGTTGAACGGAGAATCGACGTATGCTTAGAATGATGACCATATATAGGCCCTACAAATACTTTAATAAAATGTTCCTGTTTACGTCAACCCTTCTATTCGTAACATATTATAAACGTCTTTGTCTAGTAAGGATATATATAACAATATCTTATAACTGCTTTAAAAAACAACCCTTTAGACTCACTGCATATTTCCTGCTGTTATCGTTTCTTCTCTTTTGTATATTTAGCAAGACCCCGATTATCATAGAAATTTCTTTTTTTACCTCGAGTCTTTTTCGTTATGTGATACTGCTAATTTTTATATCTTATCATTGTAAGTATGTCAACTTCATCTGCCACAGTTTTTTTCTTATGCATTCTGCAGACATTCGCCATTAGAAATCTGTTAAACCAAGTCAAACATTTGAACAAAAGAGCAATGAAAACTTCTCTCTCTATACAGTTTCACTTCCGTTTTAAGTACAAACAGTATCTTGTGGTAATATCAACTTTTTGTAATTGGCGATGAAAATAATAAGAAATTTAACGTTTTCAAATCTGATATATTTTTATTTTTATTATCCGAATAATCCGATGACATTCGCCTAAAATTCGTTTTTCTACCAATTCAGAACAGTTTTCTGCAGTCGATATTGATCATTAGTTTTAAAAGACTTTTCCGTTTGTATATTATAAGCCTATATGTATGTGCTCGTTTATATGATGTATGAAGATGTGTGGAAAATTTAACCTTTTCTCTTCACTCATGATTGATAATTATACTTCATTATAAAATAGAAGTTTAAATTTTTAAAACTTTTAATATATCTTACATACTGTATCAATTTTTTGAAGGTATTGTTTTTGTTGATTTTGTAGAAATAGTATATAGCTTTCAGCTTTTATTTCAAAAACAAAATTGTTTAAAATGCTCTCAAATTTTCAATCGTAAAAGGGAGGACGGGTCCGCAACGATGAGCACAGAAACGTACACATTTCCAGTTTTTTCTGTTCTATTGTTTGTTTAGTCTCGCCTGTCACCTACATTTTCATCGTGTATTTCAGAAATGTTATTATGAATTTGTATTTTACCTAAATGAGATTAGTTAATATAAATGCCTACTTGCATAGTTTTTAGGTTTTGTCTCCGCACTTTCATAAAAGCAGATATCGCAGTTCTCTTGTCGGAGAGAGCACAGATAATTTCGGTTCCTTTCTCTTGTTCCTGGTTATTAATGACTATTTTCACCTGTTTCATAAATGGATTCATTTGTTGACTTTTGAAAAATGCATAGATTCTGTTCACTCTTCGATTTCTCTTACACCTTCGCTAAATTCTAGTAATAATTACACATACGTAATATAATATTTGTCTATCTACTCTATATAGTGATTTCAATAAATCAACCTCATTCTAAGAATGTATTCTTATGTTTCCTAAGAACTAATCCAAGTATATGGTTGTTTAAGAATATAATAATATGTGTGTTATAGTATCTTGTAATATGTTATCGTATTTTCCTTATCGTAAACGAAAAAGGAACATTTCGTTATTTTCGTCATTCTCACTATTTGGAAATTCATCAATTCACTTTTTTTTAGAATTGTTCGGTCATTATGTGGACTTCCCTGTTTTATTTTATCAAGTGAAACTGGTAGTTTAGTACTTTCTCTTTTGTTTAAATATATATATATATATATATATTGTAATTGTATATTATATCCATATATATTGTATATATTTTAAAACTTGATCAGTATCTATTTTGGTAATGGTGGTAGAATCTTTTAGTTCACCAAAGGGTATTGTAAGTAATATCCATAATGTATTTTACCATTATCTCCGTACCAAGTATATGACTCTAAATAATTTTAATATTCTTTTAAACTTTAAAATACTATTAATAATAATAATTATATAGGTATGCATGTACCATTTTAATAATAATATTTCTTCTATATGAGATTAGTGATGGTGGTGGTGGTGATGGAGTCAAAATTGAGACTCAGAGCTGCAAATTGTCCTCATCAGTACAAAATTCTCCACTACACATTTTGACTTTCTGGTAACCTTTATTATACGTACCTTCTCTCCTTCATATTTTTCCTCTGACGATGATGGTAACGTGCTGAAAGTACAATTATTCATGTCATCGGTTAATATATCTTTGGTGTCAGCTTGCTGTCTCCCGGATTTCCGGTGGTGTTGTGAATGTGAAACAGATCAAAACAATCAACACGAAAGAAGAAGAGCGTGGTAATCTGTTTTCTATAATATGTAGTTATAGTAGTGGAGAACTATTGGAGAAGACTTTTTTGTTCATTTCCTTTGGATTCTTTCAACAACACAGTATTGAGACCAACGTAAGATTATTTTGTTTAACAGTCTTGTTGGAGACAAGATGACTGCTTCACTCAGTTCATTATTTTTGCAGACTGTTTTGGTTACAAATGGTGGCGATGATTTGCCTAAGATTGATTGAGTATTGCTTCTCAATGCAATCCTAGAGTTTTCGTTAATGCTCTTATTGTTGCAGTGCTGTTGCAGTAGTAGTAGTAATGGTGGTGGTGGTGGTGCAAAGATGGTTTTAATGTATTTTTGAACGTTTATAGAGAGTTCAATGGAAAGTAAGAGAGCTCTTCGTCTCCTTTTCTTCTTGTGTTTCTTTTTCTGGGTGTTCATGACTCAAATAATTCTTTTTAAAGTTGAAGATGTTCTCGTGTGAATATACGGTACACAGCGCCTTTCGTACTATAATAATATTTTATCCTGAAATATTAACAAATATAAATCCACCAAATTAGAAAATAGCCATAAAATAGTGATTAAACAATAACTAATTATTATTCAACCGATGGTTTTGTCACTTAAGTGAGCTGGAATTAAAGCTACATATTTAGATACTTTGAGAAACAAGCAAACACACTTACAATTTTCATCCCTTAAAATCTCCTGTTTAGAAGTAACTTCTGGGATATAGAGTCCAAGAACCCAGTCGACTTTGTTAGAAACGGGGGACACCGGGTGGGTGACCAGCAACTGCAAAATACGATTAAAAGACCACATTGAATTTCCCGTTAACCTTCATAAGAAGTTCTGTTTTGAAAAGTATATAACTTATGTTTGTGGTGTAGACTACTTAAAATAAGGAAAACATTCGACAGGAGAAACTTATAATGTATTTTTGAACTCAAGAACAAAAAGTATTAGTTGCATATATTGATAATAAAACAGAATGAACATTCTCAAGTTATTGTGGCCTACTCTAATTATTATATCTGGGAAGCACTAGTTGCATTTTAAAATTTAATTAGAAAGCATAATATGTAATACTGTAAACAGTGAGTGTCTTATTGCAAATTATATTATGGGAATTCCTAAGCTGTTGTGCAAATACATATAGCAGTTTTTTATGGTATGTGATTAATAATATGCTGTTCCTTATCTGCTATAATAATGGCAATTCAGATGCAAAGCCCATAGCATCAATTTATTTTTTATTCATTGACAAGGATAGTTTGAATTCTTTACTTTGAAGGCAAAATTGTGTTATGTAGAAAGTTTAGATACAATCAAAGCTGCTATTAGATTTTTAGCAAAGCTGAATTGGTAATGTAATAATGCGAGGGTATTGTGAAACAGTCTGATTCTCATCGAAATTTAACTGATTCTGAATGTAGACGTTAATTTTGCAGTCTACGTATATGTTTCTGGCAATCGCATTTTAAAAAACTAATTATGTTTCTGTATTGAAAAGGCAGTATAATTCAGAGTTATAGCATGCAATAATAGTGCACATTTAATATAATTCTAATACTCTTTATCGACTTGCGAAGATTCTCTTTTCATAATAATGCAGTAAATTACAATCCAATTTTTCTATGTGAAAACCCAAAATAGGGTTCTAAACTAGTCGTTGTTGATGTCTGATGTGTATCCTGTTCTGATTCAATTTCAATCCAATTTCTCCATTGAATTGAAAACATCATTCATCTACTTATGTGTTTTATCTCACTCCACTATACACTCTACACCACTTTTACCCCTTCTCTCTTTTTTCCATAAAACCACTTCTTTCCTCAAGCTAATTTCTCCCCTTTCATGCTCACAATAACCACAAACAAAAAATGATAAAAAAGCGACTCCGGACTTTGCATTCAACAAAGAAAGAAGTTGAGTTAGCGAAATGAAGATGATAATATTTTATAAGGGAGAGAGTGTGTACGTATATGCTTTGTATACATTAGTACTTGTGAAAACCAATCTGGCTCTAACAAAAGGATGAATTAAGTGGAAGCATCCACTTCACCCGACTTACTTCAAACATGAAAAGCAAGCGCAGCAACGACGTAATGCCTCTATGTTATGACGCAGTTTCATTCTTTTCGTTGTAGTTGTTGATTATTGAAACTACTTTATTTCATTTCACCATACTTAGAGAAAAAAAAACTTTATTGTGAAATTGTCCATGTGCAAGTGCAACCTTGATACATATCATCTGAGTGAATAAGTTTGTAGAACTTTAAAAACAATTTTTTTTCTCTTTGTAAATATGCCGCTAGCACAAGAATTACTGCGAGCATGTACAACTTTTATTGTTTGCTTATAACATGCATGAAACTTTCTTCACCCTCACCTTCTGTTTTAAAGCATACCTATGCATTTGCATATTATTATACGATTTTTGAGTCCCTAAAAAACTTACGCATTGGGAGAAAATGTTTGCTTTCTTTGTCCTTTTGATAGCTTTATTGTCAAGTATAAAACGCACTTGAACAAATATTATTCTTTGCTGTAAAGTGATGCAGTTACAGAACAAACAGTAAAATTGCTATACTTTACCATGATAAAAAGTAGGAAATTGTGCACTAGAAAGTTCGTTTTTGCAGATAGACAGTTGGAAAGACAAGGTAATGAAGGGTGGACGTACAACATAGTGCAAAGTACTTCGAGTCGACAATGTAACTTTCAGTTTTCCCTTCGACGTAACTACTATTGCGTGCGTGCCAGTTACCTATCCTTCATAGCAGCACCGCAATTACATCCCCTTCTTTGTTCTCATTTTCGTTCTTGCACTACTGTCGATGTGGCATGTAATGGTCAAACTAAATAATTAGGACAGTCTATCAGCAAGTTCTGCAGAGGGGAAGTCAAACGAATACGTTTTTTACAATATAATTATTGCTAGCATCTAGAATTTTTCTTACGGACATTAAAATAAGGTACATTGTATGCGCATGTGCCTATATTTTTCCGTTCCCTTTTGCTAAAACAGTTGTTTAATCTCTTTTGTAATCACAGTGTTTATGCACTATGCAGTTTGCTATAAATGAATGGTTAACTTTTTACCATGATATATACACACTAATGATAGTTGTGACGGTGTACTATGAACTACATTCCTGTCTACTCGTCTGACTGGATTCTACATACACGCAATTTACTAGCTGGGTCAGTACGAACTTTTCTCCTTGTTATTTTGCCTTAAAGCAAACGGAAAAACTTGGGGAAATCCCACAATTTTTGCGTCCGTTCAGTTGGTGAAATAATAACAATACCATAAATGTCGTAGGCATATATAAAACAAATGTTTTTCAGGTGATGAATGTGAACACGACAGTTGCATTGTCTTGTAGTGCGGTTTATTTCTTCATGGCACGTATTTAAACTTGTATTAATGCTTCTTGCTGTGTTGAACAAATTTGTTTCTCTCGAATGTCTTGCTCTTTTGAAAACCTGATTGCAATTCGGGGGAATACTTTACCATGCTAATCTTTTCAACTTAAAAAATTGAACAGAAAAATTCATTTCTCTCGTAAGACAACCTACATACTATAATATGCATGATGTTTCCTTTTCACAGTGTATACCTTCATCATATTACCATTATTTAAGACGTGCTGGTTACTTTTTGCGGATTCATTGCCCTATATTCATTGCTGTTTTAACAGAAAAGAGAATTTTACTTGCTTTCTCAAATAAAAAAATTGTGCATGCATGTCCACATGCACAGAAACAAAAACACACTTATCTACCTGCATGTATGTAATCAAATCAATATCACGTATGCATGTTGATACATCACCCCATAATTTCTTATCGTTCAATCCAAGGAAGCCACTGATTTGAGAACTTTCAGAAGGAAGACGGGCGAAAGAAGAAAAAGATTTCTCATAGGAAAAGGAAATAGGAACACTTTCTTCTTTCACTCGCTTATTTAGAGCAAACGAATGGAGGTCATTGTTAGTCTTGAACAAGTTAGCTAAAATACATGAATGCTTTTGAGCAGACCATTTAATATATTCCTAGCTCATTCTACTTTCATTATGTATGTATATGCATCATATTTTGGGTGTATGCTTATTTTATTCCTCCCAGACAATGTTTATTATTATTACCACTATTACTGTTATTATCAAGGCAAAGTTTTTTCATTCCTGTAAAAATGTGACTTTATTGTTAGCACTCAGCCGAGCTCAACTTGTGAGCTTGAAACACGCAATAATATAATCAATATGAAGCCATATATTATGGTGACTTGTCGAAATACATATTCATGTTGCATACAGAGTTTTTATTCGTATGTGCAAATGAAAACGGTAAATATAAATAAGGCGATAGTATATTATAGCTTTTTAGCTAAAAATAAAAAGCAGAGAGCGAAAATTGGAACAAAAACGAGTCACGGTATTAGCGTCAAGTCAACTCAAAGCCAACAGGATTGGTTTTTATATACAACAAATTCATAAAGCTTGAGTAACAGGAGAAAGTAGCATCGCAACAGCGGTATATAGCAGCGGCACAAACAGAGATTATGCAATGTCAGCTCAGCTGCAGCGGCGGCAGCAGCGCAGCGTTAGGATAATATGTAAGCTGACAAAGAAGCCGCAGGGGGTAGTGTTTTTTGGCTTTGTCGTTGTTGCAAACTTGAGCTCGACATTTTTTCACACAATCAAGATGAAAAATGTATTTGCAATGCTATATTATATATGCAGACGGACATTTTTATTTGATAGTATTACTCTTAGTTAGCGTGCTTCATTTCATTTGTGCTTTCACTTTTTATCAATACTCTTTATTTGAAACTTCCAGTAGATATAACGTGAGCTAAACGGATTTGGCAAAGAGATACCGTCAAATTTTGTTAATTTGAAAATGAAAGTTTTGTTTAATTCGACTACAATTTGTAACAGGGTCTATTGCATATCTATATAAATTCACTAGCAGCGTAGGATAATATTGCATTACGTACAAGAAGCACAATTAAATCTTCTAATAAAATGTAGGCGGTCAGTGTCAAACGCAATGTGACAGACTTGACAGAAGAATGGACTTCCTATCCTTTAATTTTATATATACATTTTAAGCATAATAAGCTGCAGTGATTACAATGATGTGCACAAATGCTAATGCTTTAACAGCAAAAAAATTAAAGCTCAGTCCAGAAGGGCACATTGTAATGCTATACACCATTTTGTTGAAATGAAAAGTCTAATGACAAGAGAAAGCACGTAGACCGATGTTTACAAAAAGAGATCAAGTTCAATTCATTGTTGTTGTTGTTGATATAGCTGCTGCTTTCAGCATTTAAGCTTTGTCAGGCAACGTCAGTTCTATAAAAAACGCTTTCGTGTTTCGCTACAATGTGTTTTATCCGAGATAGTCCAGAATCCAGAAGACTAGTTGAAGGATCGATAGCATGCTGTTTGGATCTTGAATGAAGGGAAAAGTTGTACATACAACATACGTACTTACGCTCCATGACATGTTACAAACTTGTCTGAGACATTTTCATTATGGTTCCTTGGTTTACAACCAATTTAGGTTTAAAATTGACAAAAGCCTTAAGTGTGATGAACTTTTGTCTACATATTTCATGTTTAATTGTTTTGCAATAATGCTCCCAATTTCCTTGATTAATAATTCTGCTTCGTTCTGCTCATTCCACTTCCTTTTTAAACAACAAAATTAAAAATGTCTCGGTAGTGTATAGTATAGTTCAGTTGGAGTCTATACAAAAGCCTCTAAGGACATATATATAGCTCTAAGATTGCTATTATCATTGACCAACGTCAATCAGGATTGATAGGTGAATGAAATGAAGTTGCCCATCTATCTAGTAAAAAGCTAATAAAACAGGTTAAGAACATATAGGCAGTATGTGGATAAGAAGACACGCTTACATATACATGTCAATATTATTACGTTTTTCATAATATAGAACATATAGGAACCTATATAAGTATATACTATGATGCGTACAGACATATAGCATGCACATTTAAATTATTAATCGTGGTCAGTCGCCAGTCAGACGGGCAAATTTACTTTCCTCCTACAGTGGAGGACAATACACCGACGGTGAATTACTAATCAGTTCTCCACGATAGAGCTTCTGTGTGTTGCTTGTTTATGTTCTGTTAGACAAACCCACAAACCTACGTAATTGATTGCTTCCAGTGAGGAATACGTATGTGGTGTAATAATAGTCATGCCTGGTATTCATTTCATCATTATATATCCATCTACACACGTTCATATCAAACGACAAACCTTGAACTCAAGAGGCAAGGCAAAAGAGAAAGTGTGCGGGTAGATGGAAAGAGCCATTTTAGCTACCTATCTACCAGGAATGGGGTTTCCCCAGATCGATTTTACTTATTGATTGATTTTTTTCGCTTTCCTTCTCGCGACTCTCTATTTTGTCTGCTCCTTTTTCAGGCAAATGTAAAAGTTTATTATTACTTCATATACGCAAATACGCAAATGATACTCTCATTTCTTACGGTTAACTCGTTTCACTTTTGACTCGGAATGATTACTAATCCAGTTAATTACAGTGTTAGTCGCTTGGGCGGTTATTTTCTCAGAAGAGAAGGAAAGCGAATAACAAACCTAACTAGGACTCGGGTGCATTGGCTTTCTTAGAAAATGCTTTCTACAGAATTCCAAAGACATCTGCGATTTCACCACGCAGATAGCATACATTCCCTCTGATATTTATATTGACTATGGAAGCTCATAAGGAATTAAATTGAATTGTCACAATGAAGGTGTCTGTTTGTAGGAAAAGTACAATGAAAGTTGATATTGAGATTCTTCTTACGCAAGATTAAAAGGTGCCTATTGGGGAAATGAAAAAGAAGTTTTCTCTCTCTTGTACTTCCTTCCCAGTATCATTTCATTTGCCTTATAAACTATTTCACACATTGTAGTTCAACAATAAACAAATTAGAGTCAGTCAAATGCACGCTATGAAGAAGCTATGATCCATTAATTAAAAATTAACAACGGCCGAAAAAGAGAGGAGAAAGGATTTTTGTTGATTAAAGGATCAAGAAGAGGATTTTCCTTTTGTTCCATTTTATGGGCTATATATGGCCCATGCATGCTCATTTCTTGAGAGATAAAAGTGTGAGGCGCCACTGTTCTTTCCGTTTGGTCCCTACTGACATTATTTTCTGTCTGACTGAAAGAATGCATTTTCTAAATAGGAACATTATAAAGAGAACGCTAAATTTCTCCACTATACTTGATCCTATTTGCTGTAATAATAATATCGAAACGAGGAACATTTTTTGGATGTTATAAAAAACGTATACAAAGAGCAAAACAAGCTCATTCTGACTGAGCATCAAGCAACTCGCCTCTTTCATGATAGTAGTTTTTTCACGTATTTGAGGATATATTCTAGAGAGAATTCCTCTGGTGGTACTTAAATACTACTACCATATCCCCTTCCTTACAGCTTGGCTCGCTACTCCTTTCCCCTTTTTTTCTGGATGAAACTTTTTTTTACTTATTTTCTCGCTCGCTCTCCATTTGTATTTACTGGGAAAAAAACTTGTGTAGTATCATGAACAAGAATTAGGAGCAAACAACAAGTAAAAACCAGTATGTTTATTACTTTAGCTCTCACAGTTGAGACCAAACTGCAACTATTTTACGTACTTAATTCCGTGTAGAACAACACAGCCGACGCACCAGCTCGCCAGTAATATAATAAGAGGACGAATATCTTGCTAAGACTGTGATGCGAGGAGGAGCGATTGAGAGCTTGTAAGTAGGCGAAGTTACAAGGAGAAAAAATGTAAAATGCAGGGGCTCGACGTTACTGTTGACGAAAAAAGTAGACGTAAGAAGTAGAAAGACAAATAAATCCCAAAACTCTTGGAAACTTAAAAATTCACGAGGAGCAACACCGGTCTGGCTCGGTATCACACTGCTTGTATGGTACAAGTCGTGTAGGAAAGAGATTCAGGAGAAAGAAACCCTCCTGTTAAGTTTTTTTCTAGGATGCCAATTGCCAACATACGGCTCACACACAACAACACATAAAAAATATCAAATTTAAGGACCTGCTTCTTATCAGCGAAGATAGATGTATTTCATGCTGTGAAATGATTCCACCGGAAAATATACACAAAATGAATGTATAACTCCCTCTACAAATACTACAGACCTTATATACCTTCCTATCTACCTGTAATATATAAAAACATTTTGAACTGTTTAGAACGAGTATTGATGATGGAATGAATGGTAGAGAAAAAAACCTGTTTTCACAACAATACACACAACCCAAAAACCTTTGGCAGAACTTCTTTTTTTTTTAGAATCCTACATCTGGTATTCAGGTGATATATCACTCCTCCAAGCAATGCATTGCCGGATTTTCTCCAAGAAAATCTCCAAGGAAGACGAGAATGAAATACAAACACGGACTTTTTTCGGTATCGGGGATATACGAGTCTCACAAAATGCTTTGTGTAGCTGTCCAAAATGTACACACCCAAGCGAAAGAACGAAGGCAAAGAAAAGCCGTGTCTTTCATCTGCTACGTATTAATCTTATCATATTGACATAGCATAAATACATTTATCTCGTTTTGTGTTGTAAAAATATTTACATGTCGGACTGATTAGAAATTAGAAAGTGAAGCGTATAGATTTTTTCTAAGCATCAACGTTATCGCCCCTGCTTCTCTCAGAGTTTGTGTTTGCCTGTCTAAAAAAAACTTTAGTGCCGGCAGCGATATAACATCTCAAAAAATCATCATCATTGTCAATAAGTACAGTTTTCGGGTAATACCACAAGGAAAAATAAAAATGGTGTGCTTTCTCTGCTTTCCACAATCCTCATTTCGTTCCACTTTGGAAAATGTATTAGAAGCAGCGCCTATTTCTAGTTCCATATCGCCCTCTCACTAGAATGTAGAAATACAAGTGGAGAATAAAGAAAGAGCATCAAGTGCTTCTCTTTTAGTACTGCTGATGCTATTTCTACTTTTCCACAGCATTCTTTTTTGTAGTATTGCACTGCTGTGCTTCCTGTTTACCAACTAACCTTTACAAGTGCTGAAGTAGCAGCAAAGCAGAAAAAGGGAGAAGAATGGAACAAGGAACAGACAAACCAACTAGAATAAATGCCATTTACTCGAGTCCTTTCTTCCTACTTTAATAACTTTTTTCTATCATTTTCCTTCTTCCTCGAGTGAAAGTCGTCAGTGCTTTCTATTTTCTCCTACAGTTTTTGTTAATACAGCACTCTTGCCACGTCCGAACAAAAGGATTCAATTAATGAAGAAATAGTTTCGAGCATGTTGAAAATAGTTAGGCTTCCATTACCTTCAAAAGTAAAGAGCATGAGAGTGACGATCGCACTACAGGAAAAGCAAGTAGTCAACCAACAATAGCTATTCGAAACTGTTAGGACTTGGGACACATACCTAGCCATAATATCTGTTCAAGTGGAAGATGACTGGAATGAACTTACTGGGCAATGACCAGTCATGTACATTTCCCAATCAAATTTCTCTTAATTTATAATTATTGCGCACCATTTAAAGAGGCTTCAACTTTCTTATATTTAATCACATTTCAACATTTAAACATCTCAAGGAATTCATGAACTTTACAATCCTTTACTTTACGACAGAGATTACACATCTAAATAAATATGCGTGGAGAATAAATCAGAAAAGTTGCTTCCCACGGTCATCTTTCTCTTCTGTGCATGTTTTCCCACTATATATTCCTACTCTGTAATGTTTTTTCGAGCAATCATTATAAAAATTGAACAGCCCTGCCATTGCGAGTGAATTTCTAATGTTTACTACGCTTTTTTTACAATATGCACAGCTTCCTATACCAAAACATTGTATTGACTAATGTAATCTTTATAGTTCTCACGACGCTATTGAAGAAGAGAACAGAGGGAAAACATGGCTTGCCACTCTAGAAATACCCACTCAATCTTTTCTTTCTCTTTTCTTTCTACTTTACAGAAGAAGAGTTTACTGCGGACCACAACTATGGTCACAACCAGTAATGGTGTTGGGGAGGATGGTTATGTTCATTCTCCCACTATGCCTTTTTCATTTCCTCCGTTTTTTCATTTAACGTGCTTTTTTTCAGCATATATGACATATACATAAACATGTACTTTTCCCGTTGACTTGCGTTATTACAACAAACCTACTACAGGATACACACGGAATACATAACGTAACGCTTTCATTTTGAGTGGATGGAGACGACGAAGACATTTAAGTGGGAAAGTAAAATGAAGGAGAAAGAAAGAGAAGAAGAAGAGGATAATAAAATTCGCACTAAATGACATGAAAAACTCTCTGGCATTTTAACGTACACTATTTCCTCCTTTCGTTCACAGACCACAAAGAATTTAACAACAAAAAAAAAGAAGAGGAGACTACTGCGATATAGGAGGATAGATGATATAATAAATGTGAACTGATGTAATAATAAGTGTACATGAGAACATCCACACGCTTCCCAGTAGACATCTTATATATACAAAAGTGAAAATAAATTGGGAATGAGTGAAAAAAACCTCACCAAAACACAACAATTTGTATGGAATGACGAAACGGGAAATATCCTCGTTGTCGTTTTCCCTTTCTCTCTCTATCTCTCTTTCTTTTTTCAGCAATAAGCTTTTCCTTATAAATAAATAGTAAATGAATGAGGATCGATTTAAAAATGTACACGTATCCATTCATTCATTCATATGAGGGAAAGAATGTCTTAATTTAAGTGCAACTAGTCAAAACGCAGTATAAAAAGAGATGGAATGACAACAATATTACGTTGTCAGTATTTCGAGCAAATATATAGGGGATTCATTAAACATCGTTCGTATAATCTACAAAGTACAGCTCTGCCACTAAAACTACTTTTTCTGCTTTATTAGTTTTTTTTTCATAATCAACTACTGTGTATTCGTGCACAGCAGATTGAGATGAGTTTACAATCAGGCAAGCAGACAGGCAACAACAACAATGTGGGAGTAGCGTAATGGCAGTAGTAGTAAAAATAGCAGCGAAATGCGAAACTATAAAAATGCAATTTAGTTTAGTTCGCTGGTTTTCCTCTTTCTCCTCTTTATTTTTTTTCGACTGAAATGAGTGTGCTTGGAATGCAATGTAATTATTTACTACTTTTTATCACAGTCAACAGTAGCAGCAAAACTGTTTCTCCTTCTCTGCAGTTACAAATAATGCTTGCGTTTGTTTTGAGAAGGAAAAGGATGAGATGCATGGATTGGGACATAGCTCAAGAGAAAATAAATTAAAAGACAGTTGATATATCCGACGGCGACATTCACACAAAAGGCTGGCGATGAAATTGCGAATCCAAAAACAATAAGCCAAACATTATAATATATTATGCGCTAGTAAAAGTACTCTTTCGGGGACAGTTTCCGACGAGATAGCATAGAGAATGCGATAGTATATGCGATGCGGCGTAAAATCATCAGGCAGTCGGATGTCTAAGCGGTTTAGCATCATCAGCGGTCCAGCAATTAGCAATGGCCGTTTACTACATCATGTTTTTTGAAGAGAAATATGGGAAGCGATGAAAAAAAGCCAGGCTAGAATTATGCTACTTTGCATTTCTTTTGCAAAAATCAGCAGCAATATGGTGTGGTCTTGAGAGGGTACATACATTTTATTTATAAAAGATGCATTGGAATATCTACGCAAGGCAAGCTGTTGTGATGCAGCATAGAGACATATTTCGAATCAAGGCATATGACATGATGACCATTTTTTGCAATTAATATTACATTAAATGTACAAGACTTATTGTTAGCTTGCGGGGTATAGATAATGGGTGTTTGGGTACTAGAGGCAATATCATTATTAGCAGAGGAATAGGGAGATAAATTATGTTATTTTGTGCTTGCAAATCAAAAATCCATTTAAGGTACATACATATTTTGCTACATAGGTTGATGGCTGAGAGTCATATAAAACATATAAATTGGTATAATCTATTTGAAAAATGCGTAAGGAGAAAATAAATGAGGGATAAGAATGTGTTTACAGCTGTTGTTGAGAGAGGTATTAAAATAACCGCAAACACCATTAATAATTACTTACCCAAGTAATAAGTCATTGCGTAATTTACTTTTTTTTCTCGCGTGAAGAGCGAAAACATTTTTTGTTTTGCAATTTTTGCATTTTCTAGAGAAGGGAGCACAGCATCAGCATCGCAGCATTTTTTTCTGTGAAATCAGCAGCAACAACAGCATCAGCTCAGCTAAATAAAAATTAGGATATGATAACAACAACAAATTCTGGTTTTTTGTTCCAAATGTTGGTATCAAAGATGCAGATAGTCAAAAGGATAAATTCTGTTCTCATTGTGAAAACATTATATGTATATAGAGTCAACCAAGATACATTTCAGATCAAATGTACAAAACTTCTCTTGGGATAGTATACACTGTACATTTTAGTTTAGCTTTGTAAAGGAAAGGAAAATCATTGTTTGTGTAAGAAAGATTTTTGTGCATTCAAAGTTTTAAAGTATTTTTGCGGAGATACTTCTACCAGAGAAAAAAATGTGTAATTTCAACAGTATTTATCATGTGTTGTATTTGACGAATAATGGGGAAAAATCACCACAACCAGTAATATTCAACAATGATAAGATTATAAATATATCAATGGTGGAATTTAAAAAATCAAGTTTCTTTGATTTATGATTATTAATTAATAATAACTCACGGTAGCAGGCAACCAACCACAGGCAGCAGAGAGATATACAATTTTCAGCAGGCGGATGCGCGACGGCGATACTTTCTCTTGAGAGAGTGATTAATTTAAATGTATAGAGTTTCTATTTTTCTATTGTTTAGAGAGTACATACACAACATTATACAATAATTAATGGCATAATAATAATTATAATAATATCGGCATAACATGGCATCGCATAGAACTTCAAAATTGGGGTAGACAGGGACAAAGCGTTAGTTTGAAATATGAGTACCTAGATTGAGTGTTTAAAAATGCATTTTTTCTTTGTTGCATTCAGTTTATAAGTTGTGATTTCCTACAGACAGCAGCAGCGGCACGGATTGTTTCGGTCCACTTGTGTTCACAGCAGATGGAATGGATAAAATAATGCTATGCTTCGCGTTTGCATCATCGTTGGGTTTGATTAAGAAGAGAAAAATGGATCGTTTGGAAAGTTGTATAAAACTTATTTGCACAGTGCAGTGTTTGGCTCGGAATGAACACCAACAACCATTTAATCTTTGCTAACACTACTGCACGAGCATCAAAGGGAATGTGATTTTGGTCAAGTTATGACTACGGGATTCGACTGGGGAAAGTTTTTACAAATGAACTATAGGTACCCCTTCAACATTAAGCATATAAAAGAGTCCAATTATCCCAAGTTATTAATTTGTTGGAGTTTGTAGTTCAGCAAACAGAAAGCCAAGGTTTGCGAGAGTACGGGAACGGGTTTTTTGCCGTTATGTTGTGGCAGATAGATGGGGTAAATGTACACGAATGTCCCATATTATTACAAGAGGGTATTATAATGCAAAGCAAAACTATTACTGGTAGAGTTTTTAATAGCCAGCTACTAGGGTTCGACAGGTTACAACAACTAAAATAGGCACAGAGTGATTCTGGTGAGGAGGTCGGAAATGTAAGAGGTATCAATAATGCAGCGTTGTCGTCATTATGAATATTTAAAACAAAGTAAAACAAAAGAACACAAGAAAGATGGATGGTGGTGATGCGTCTGGCTGGCAAAAACTGATGTCTTCTCGCAGTCTGTGCATGCATAAGTATGTATATAATATGTATTTTGTTTGCCACAACAGACGCTTGTCGTCACTCTAATTAATTCCAGTGATCCAAGAAATTCCATTAAGAAAATCCAAGCATGAGCGACAAGAAATTGTGTTTTTGTTTACTCGTTTTCACAGCCTCTACCCACACGCTCACTACTGACTGGTTGGATGATGAGATATTATTATAGGATTTGTCATGCGTTCGTATACGTACATATTGTACTACTTGTAAAAAGGAAATTATTATCTCGACAAGGGGAAGCAGGTCGTTCTGCAGTGCTGCACACATTTCACATTACAGAGTTTAATAATGCCATACAATTGTTGCTATTCTCTCTCCGTCAGCTAATGATTATGGTTCCACTACTTATCTCGGCCCAGTCTCAAAATTGCAGAAGTGTGTGTGTGTGTGTGTGCGCAAGCAGGGGCAACATTCATCAGATACAAAATACTAATCACAATCAGTGTGTTTATTCGTGTGAGCATATTCCAGAAAGTGACAGAGACACAACCTGTTGTGGTTTCATCATGATGACAGGATTACCATCGCAGACAGCAAGGGAAGAAGAAAACCAAACTAACTCGAGCATTCTCATATTAAAGTTTCCATTATCCATGCGATCGAATCAAACAAAACATAAAATGTACGATCTGAATGTAGGGAAAGACAGGAGTAAAGACAAGGGATTGCACACTACCACCACAACCTCAACTAGTTTTAGAAGTACAGAGATGTAAAAGCAGACTTGAGTTGTAGGAGGGAGGGTTATTGCTCATAGAGTCAGTTCAGTTCCATAAAAGACACCATCAAATTGTTGTCTAACGACAGAAAAGATTAGAATCAAAGGCAACAAAGAAACGTTAGATAATGATGAATAATGAATGCATGCATACGACTAATACGGTGATACGATCTTTATATGGAAGCTTCATGCGTGATCATCAGAAAAGATGAGCATACCAGAAAATGGTGATGCTTTAATGCACAGTTTGTTTTGCAATGGCAATCTCGCTTTCTGGGGGTCATCATACATATCTCTAGGATCCCTGTCGTTAATTATTCTTGTCACTTGAAATTTCACATACATAAAATTTTAATGATTCTAAAAATGTCCAATGAATACGCGTGAGTGAGGCTTGGGTCATGTAGAGGTATATGAGGTCGGTGAATGTGTTTGTGTTCGTTCTCTCTCTCTCTGTTTGTGTAGAGGTAAATGTACACGTACGATATAGGTAAGCTCTGATTTTTGCAAACGGGATATAATAATGGGTTCTTCTCCATTTTCTCTTCTTACCACCAATTTCAACAGCAGGAAAGTGCATCTCCAGGAAGGCTGCGGTTGTACATAAAACTTTCCTCGTTAGCAAGTAGCGGCAGTCGGCAGTATAACAGCAGCAGCATAGAGTTGGATTAGATTGTGAAGTAGAAGGTATATAGCAGAGTTTAGTGGATGGGTAGTAGTAGTAGTAATCAGCAGCGTGATCGCAACGTTTTCGTTAAGTCTACAACCTTTTTATTTTTAAATGGTGAATGCTTTAGCAGGATCAAAACTAAAAACTTCAAATACACCCCAAAGTATTCCAAAATTACAGTGTATACACATTATTACCAACCAGCAAATATAGAATAAAAGCCAATATGTTTTCCACAATTAGTTCCAAGATTATTTTGCTCCGTCAGTAAAAAATGCCACTACAGTATTTTTTTTGTTCCAAATTAGCATGAAATGGAAAATGCCAAAAATAAAAACAGTATGAATGAAATATTTTAAGAAAAAGAAAATCATGTACAAGTACATACGTTATAAGTTGATTTTATCCATAATAAGGATGTTTTAGGCTTTGCAAATTCAAACGGCGGCTGATTGCATATATAACAATAATTGGCGACAGTAAAAACTAGCATCTATAGATAGTTTGCATGTATTATTATCCAACGTTGCAAAAAATAATACATTAGTGATAAGACAGAAAGAGACAAGTTTGTTGATGAGACTTGATTGACTGAGCGGATGCGATGCAGAGATACATTGTAATATGGCGGCGGCTGCGGCGGGCGGCATGGCAGCGATGTTGCGTTGGCAAAATAGATTTTTTGTTTTGTCTGTATGTAGCTCCACAAGTATGTATAGATTTTGAAGTAAACACAAAGGACAAGAATATTACATAGGATAATAATGAACATTTAAATAGTTTAATGATGCCGTTTTCAATGAAGTTCATTGATTTGCAAAGTGAATACAGTATATGCTTACAGTACACAGCAGCAGCAGCGATGCAGTACTTTGTCAAAAAATCAACAGTTAAAATAATGCAATAATGCGTTATGGCGTTTAATGTAATTACGGCAGATTAGTGTGGAATTAATATTGTACAGTGTTATACAGCGGCTACGATTTCTCGTTGTTTTGAGTATGTAAAACATGTGTGCACAAAATAAATACTTTTAGAAAGAAAAAATGTTTTCCTTATGCAAATAAAAAGTGTTAATGCAAAATAATAGGATCAAGTAAATCAGCATGTATCTTGTTCTGTTTTATTATTCATAAGAAAAGTCAAAATGATATTATATTTGTTTGAAAACAAAAAAATAGGCTCTAATAATTGTAAGTCAAAAAAGGAAGATAATAATAAATCAAAAAAATTGTATGCCAATAACCCAATTAAACCAAGCCAAATGAAAATCACTGTGAATTTGCAGTGCGCAAAATTAAAATGAGGCAGGAGGGAAGTAAGATTTTTTAAATGCATGGATGATTTCGGGAAGGACTTTAAGTAGGCAGTACTATATAGTGTACTTTGCGTTGCTTTCTTGCTTTTACTTCCACTTGACGTCGGCGTTTTTTCTAGATGCAAGCGTACTTTGTCCACTCAACTGTATAAAATATCAATATCACCATGCACAGTTGCTAAAGAAAGAATGCTGAAAGTGAAGAGTTATGTGGCGCACAGGTGAGTACGTCCAACTGGAACTTGTGAAAAAAAGATTTTAAATGTGTCCAACAAAAGCAATATTATATTATGTGTAGAATGCATCATCGTCAGTTTTGATTCAGATAAAAAGAATCAGAGGAATGTCTGGGATTAGAGGTTTGTAAAAAGTAATGCAAGTTTTGGGGCGTGAGTGCAAAATAAAATGCAATTAATTGAACTGAAACATAATATGCAGCTTCAACCAAAGAGATGCAAATAAAATTAATCAACACAAGAGTGCTTATAAGTAACTAATTGCAAAATACGTTAAATTATATGGCATGTGGAGTAACTCGATAATAATATGGCGTGTGAGTGGGTTTTGTTTCGGAAAAAAAGTATTATATGAGCTGCGCTGCTGTAATAATAAGATACACTTGACAGCAAAGACATATTTTTAAAACAAGATTAGGCCTTCAATCAGCATTTTCAATTCTATTATTTATCATAATATTAATAATAAAATCACCAACAAATTATTTTCAATAATTACAATATTAATGATAATTATTTTTAACAAGGTTCTATATATGATTATTATAGTAAAGAATAATAAAGCGCAAAAGTTTGCCACTATATGCATTTAAAATTATTGTGAATAGAAAATAGTATACAGAATGAGTTAGGCCAAAATATGCCTACACTAAATAGACAAGTTCATGATATAAATTTTGAAAAATAATGAATGAATACGGTGATTGCTCAAATTTTGTTTTGCCAGCATTTTTCAACTTGTAAGAGTAACTCAACATCACGGTATCGAGATTTAAGACCAAAATGAAGAAGGAACAAAACACGGAATAAGAAAACAACAATATCCAAACCTTGAATTCTAGAGATATTATTGTATTCGTAAAATATAATCATACAGCATATTTTTGTATTTTAGCATACTATATCTTTTTTTTAATGTACGATTCCCAAAAAACCACCTAACTCAATAATATTGTATATACACACTCCCATATATATTGTATAATTATCAGTACACACCTATTTTAGCTTTACATCCTAACTGCCTATGAAGCAAACTTAACTTTTTAATGGCTTGTTTGTTGAATGACTTGTTCAAAATGTGGACGCATGTCACAAGAAATAACAATGACAACAACGCAGAATGCAAATTTACAAATTGTAGCATATTAAACCAGCATTATTTTAACATCTGTTTTTACACATGTCATTATCGAATTAAACAAAAAAAGAAGAAGAAAAACTAGATGATCAGCCTCGTGTCAGACATAAAAAATGTTGAAGCTAAGGATATTAGCACATTGTTTTTTGCTTTCTAAAATAACAATAATAATAATAATTGTACATTCCGTTCTTAGCTACACTTCAGTGTTCAATTCAAATCATAGTATTTTGAAACGGAAATAATGAGTATAACCGCAAACGATACAAAAAGAGAAGGTGACAAACTTA
>JAQIXW010000265.1:0-36759 GCA_034700685.1 Willowsia buskii
GATAACTTCACATCTTTACGTAGAAGAAGCTTCTCTGCTGACAGCTTCATTTTTATTATTCGTCATTCCAAATCAGTCAAAAAATTGATGAAGTAATAATTGTTCCCTAAAACTATGTATGCACTTTACTTGCTGCGGTGTAATAAAATGAAAATTAACGTTCATGGGAGGTCTCGGAGAATTCGTGACCTTTTGAAAGATGTTTTCTTTGTGTTGTGCCAACGCACCCGCTGGGAGAACGCATGCTTCGATATCAAAATAACAAAAAAATACTTGTCGTCATTAAATATTTAAAATTAATTGTTTGCATTGAATTATTCCAAGCGTGCAGCATTGCTCAACGGGATTTTTTCTCATGTATAGCAATTTTGTTGATGGAATTATTAATCGTGTTTTTTCTGATTTTTTTTTCAATTCACTTAGGTGCTAGCTTACCTTGTAACCTTTACCGCTGTGTTAGGAGGTGCAGTTCTAGCCAAAATTAGTCTCGTTTTAATGACTTCGCAGCTGGAGCCTGATAGATCGGTGCCGTTTTGTAATAAGAAATATGGTACGCCACAACAACAATTTATTGAAAGTCTGCTTTAGCTATTGGCAATGTAATTTTACCTTTACCGTTATATGTTCTTATTTTGTTCCAGGGAGAGATAAGAAATTTGAAGCGACGATCTCTGAGGTGGAGAGAATTTCCTGGACTTGGGCTATCCTGATCGCCTTTTTAATTCCAGAGATTGGTGCTTTCATTAGGTCCCTTCGTATTTGTATATTTAAAGCATGGAGGAAACCCTCTACTGCTGAATTTGTGATACCTATGTTCTTCGAGGTAATGACTTGTTACAAAAATAAAATACAAACTTTAAGTAAACTAATACATTTGATGTATTTAATGTAATTAATATGATATTTTCATACAGACATGCTATGCAGCTGGACTTGCATTGTTTGTGTTCGCCGTACTGCCATCCGTAAATGTTTTAAAAGCTGTGATGCTTACTAATTGCGTTTGTCTCGTTCCTGGACTGTTTGGTAATGATTTGGATTTTAAGTGTCTATAAGAAGCTATGATGCATCTCGTAAATTACATTACTCATTATTCCACTCTTCTTAAAAATGTAGGCATGCTCTCTCGCTATCCTGAAAGGGAAAGCAAAGGAACGTGGATAGTGAAATGCTCCATTGACCTTCTCGCTGTCATATTCCAATTTAGTGGTTTATTGGTCTGGCCAATTTTGTCATCTATGCCACGTCCATGGTTGCTTCCACTGTCCGGCATCCTTATTTCGTGCGGCTGGTGGGAAAACTATGTTGATAGTGATTCTCCCTTCGGTAAGATATCACATCGCCCCATGTACACTACAAGTCTTGCTTAATTATGGTATGAATCTCTCTCGTACTAAACACAAGTTCATCAAATGTTTTCCTCTATTATAGGACCCATTCGAGCCCTTGGAAAGATGCGAAAAAATCTTGTTGGCACTCGTTATTTCACTTACATCTTTTTATCCATCTGGAAAATGATTGTTTTCTTCACATTCATGATCACGTCTGTTTGGATTGTACACGGGAATGTGTCAAATCTCTTTACAAAGGCATCCGATTCATTCGCTACACATAGAATCAACGTCACCGAGATACGAGCTCCAGAAAGTGGAGTGCTCCCTGATATTCCTGGTTCCGGCTTGTTAGTGGATGTAATCCCAGAAAGATCCAACCAATATGCAGTGCAATATGCCTTGTTGATTCAGATTTTGGCAGCTTATATTTGCTACATTTTCGGTACACATAGTTGACAATTTGATAAGAGTAATGAAAGAAACTTATGACATTGGCTTTGATTGATGAATTTATTTTTTTAATAGGAAAATTCGCCTGCAAGATTTGTATTCAGGGTTTCAGTTACGCTTTCCCTGTCAGCTTGGCTGTTCCAGTGACACTTTCAATCCTTATTGCTCTGTGCGGTCTTCGAACGGAAAACGCATGCTTCTGGGAAAACAGGATGCCCCAATATCTGTTTTGGAGCTGTCCAAAGGATGACTTTGTTGAAGGATTTTTGACAAAAGAGGTTTGCAAATCTATTTTGTTTATACCATCATCAGATAATATTAAATTACAATGATGACTCTTCACAATGAAATGACGTGTGCACATTGCCCCATTATTTTAGCATTCGTGGTTATGGCTCTTGTGGCTATTGTCTCAAGCGTGGATCGCCATTCATATCTGGACTCCAAAGTGTGAGCGTTTGGCCAGCACAGAGAGATTGTTTGTTACGCCCATGTACAGCTCCCTTCTCATTGACCAGTCATTAGCGCTTAATCGGAAACGTGAGGACGATTATGACATCAGAGCTGATGAAGTTGAACAGGATCCGACGGAAACGGATTATGAAGAAATCAGATCTATTGACTCATCCCACAAGGAGAAAGAAGTGAAATACAAGGCGGATACGATTCCAAGAATTTATGCTTGCGCAACAATGTGGCACGAAACTAAGGTATGATCTGCAACCAAACCAATTTGTCCCTCACATATTTTTACACGAATAATAATAAAAATAACTCTCAAATTTTAATGTAGGAAGAGATGATGGAGATGTTGAAAAGTATTTTCCGAATGGATGAAGATCAATGTGCTCGCCGTGTCGCTTTGAAATATTTCGAAGTAGTTGATCCAGGATATTACGAGTTTGAAAGTAAATATGACTTATATTACTAATGTTGTAAAAATGTACTTTAGATTCAATTATGCTGACAGAGTGTTTTAAATATTTTCAGCCCACATCTTCTTCGATGACGCATTCGAGTTGCGTGATGAAGGAAGCTTATACTCTCCCATGATTGTCAATCCCTTCGTAAAGCTTCTCGTAAGCTGCGTTGACGAGGCTGCCTGTCACGTTCACGAGACCATTGTACGCATCCGACCTCCAAAGAAATTGCCAGCACCTTACGGTGGACGATTGGAATGGGTCCTTCCAGGGAAAACGAAAATGATTGCTCATTTAAAGGATAAATCCAAAATCAGGCACAGGAAACGTTGGAGTCAGGTCATGTACATGTACTACTTACTCGGACATCGTCTCATGGAATTAAGCATTCCCGTTGCACGGAAGGAAGTGATTGCTGAGAACACCTACCTCCTCACTCTCGACGGAGACATTGACTTTCACCCAACTGCTGTGGAGTTGCTGGTCGATTTGATGAAAAAGAACAGAAATCTAGGTGCAGCATGCGGACGTATTCATCCTATCGGTTCTGGTCCTATGGTGTGGTATCAAGTTTTCGAATATGCTATTGGCCATTGGCTCCAAAAGGCTACTGAACACATGATCGGTTGTGTGCTCTGTTCTCCCGGATGTTTCTCCTTGTTTCGTGGAAAAGCCCTTATGGATGATAACGTCATGGCCAAGTACACCCTCAGATCTGATGAACCCAGACATTACGTGCAATACGATCAGGGTAACAAATTAAAACTTTAAAAACATCAACATTTTTACCATCGACATTTATTCATAAAAACGATCAATTTTATTTTTTATACGTAGGAGAGGATCGTTGGCTTTGTACATTGCTTCTGCAAAGAGGTTATCGTGTCGAATACTCTGCTGCTAGTGATGCCAAAACTCACTGTCCTGAAGGTTTCAACGAGTTCTACAACCAGCGTCGTCGATGGGTGCCCTCTACAATGTAAGATCAATCAATTATTACAAGAACGAGGACGAGAATGTTTGGGGGGTGATAATAGCAAATAATTTGGTGGTTTATTCATGGATGAATTATTTATTTATTTGGTTAGGGCTAATATTTGTGATCTTCTTATGGACTACAAGAGGACTATCAAAGTTAATCCGGACATTTCCATGCCTTACATTATCTACCAATTCATGTTGATGGGTGGTACTATTCTTGGGCCTGGAACTATATTCCTTATGTTGGTGGGTGCTTTTGTGGCCGCCTTTAGAATTGACAACTGGACTAGCTTCTACTACAACATTGTTCCAATAGCTTTCTTTATGTTTGTGTGCTTCACTTGTAAATCTGATATACAGGTAATTGGAAAATACAAAATTCTAAATGATATCTCCTGGAAAATAGTGTAAATTTTAATTTTACTGAATTATTTTGTTGTTGTTGCTTTTTACAGCTTATATTTGCGCAAATAATGTCAACGTTTTACGTAATGGTTATGATGGCTGTCATTGTCGGTACGGCTCTTCAGTTAGGCGAGGACGGAATTCAATCTCCATCTGCTATTTTCTTGATATCCCTTTCGAGTTCGTTTATTATAGCAGCGTTACTACATCCACAGGAGTTTTCGTGTATATTACCCCTTCCTCTGTACTTTTTATCCATTCCATCTATGTACTTGCTCTTGATCATTTACTCCTTGGTCAACCTGAACGTGGTCTCTTGGGGTACTCGAGAAGTCGCGACGAAGAAATCCAAACAAGAACTGGAAGCAGAAAAGAAAGAAGCAGAGGAAGCGAAAAAGCGTGCAAAGAAATCTGGATTCCTTGGTTTTATTCCTGGAAAGAATGTTGATGATACTGAAGGCTCCTTGGAATTCTCTTTCGCTGGACTGTTTAAGCTCATGTGTTGCACACATCCAAAGGCTGTTAATGAAGGTGAACAACTGTTGAGAATTGCTGATTCCTTGGATAAAGTTACCAAACGTTTGGATGCAATTGAAAAGTAAGAATGAATTCTAGAGTTCACTTCATTTATCTCTGACATAAGCATTATGCAAGAAAATATGCTAATTTGAGTATCGTTTTTTAGAGCTATGGATCTGCCAGTGGGTGGCAGACGTGTATCTACTGTTGGAGCATCAGCAATGAGTCCTAGAGGAAGGGAAAACATGGATACTGTAGAGGAGAAACATGAGGATGGAAGTGACGGAAATAAGGACGATGACGATGATGAAACTTCATCTACGGGTATATAGTTGCTAAAACAAATTATTCATCCATGAAAAAAAGTTTTTTATGCAAAATGTATTAAATGATAATTTTGAATTCTTTTAGAAACAAGAGAAAAGCGAGATGATCTTATAAACCCATACTGGATTGAAGATAGAGAACTGAAGAGGGGCGAAGTGGACTATCTCTCTGGTCATGAACTCTGCTTTTGGAAAGACCTTATTGATAAATATTTGAAGCCTATCGATTCAGATAAACAAAAGGAGGTAAATTAATATCTGTATATTTAGTAGCGTTTCATTTAGTTTTATATGTCCCTTTGCTACAGTTATTTAAATCATAAAATTTTCCAATGATTTCAGGCTCGTATTGCCAAAGAATTGGCAGAACTGAGAGATAGATCCGTCTTCTACTTTTTCATGATCAATGCCATTTTCGTGCTCATTGTGTTTCTCATGCAGCTTAACAAAGACGCTTTGCATCTCAAATGGCCTTGGGGAACGAAGGAAAACGTTACTTTCGAGGAGCTCACCGGCCATGTAAGCTTATTTCCTGCGTCATTGGTCTGGTCCAATCGAGTTTTAAAGTATTCATGTACCTAAATATTTCTTCTGCTTTATTTTTAATAGGTCATTGTCCACAAAGAGTACCTTCAACTGGAACCTATTGGTTTAGTGTTTGTTGCCTTCTTCGGTATTATTATCGTTATTCAGTTCAGCGCTATGTTGTTCCATCGTTTCGGAACCTTGTCGCACATTCTTGCAGCCACAGAATTGACGGGCTGTAGTAAAGAAGTTGACAACGTTGGAGGTGGCAAAGACTTGGCAGTACAAAGAGAAGGGGTGCGGTTAATACGAAAGTTCCAGAAACTAAAGAACTTGGATGGTAAGTAGTAACACAACCCATTTTGATACGTTTGGCTCAGCCCTAATGACCAATTTTATTTAAATTTTTTCAATTTTCGTTATTTCAACAGGAGACAGTGACAATGGTGGAACGCGTGGTGGTGTCTTGCCGGGCGATGTTGCAAGGAGAAAGACTATCCATAATTTGGAGCGGCAAAAGAACCACAAACGTCAAGTGGGAACAC
Source organism: Willowsia buskii (assembly GCA_034700685.1). Classification (NCBI taxonomy): domain Eukaryota; kingdom Metazoa; phylum Arthropoda; class Collembola; order Entomobryomorpha; family Entomobryidae; genus Willowsia; species Willowsia buskii. Next base: position 6,006 of record JAQIXW010000265.1, read on the forward strand.
TTGATGTTGCCTTTGAAAAGAAGTTTAAAGAAATCTTAAACTGTAAGTTTGAAGGGTATAATTATCGCTAAATAATTCTTTATATAAATAATCAATACATGATTTGATGTTTTCATTTCCGTAATTTTTTTTTACTCTGAAGCGCCTGACAAGCAAGCCAGATTGTTTGGAGGACAAGACCTTCAAGTAACGTTCCAAGCCCTGAAAGAACGACGCACAAACGTCCTGGAACGACGAAGCTCCGGAGCTGAGCGAAAAAAGTCAAATATGGAAACTCTCAAAGGTCCTGTACTTCCAATGAACAACGGTGGAACACCAAACGGAGGAACTTTAGCTTCTGGTGCTTCAAGGAACCGAGGAAAGGCTCCTAAACCAAAAGTGACCAGCATTGACTTTAACAGTGGCAATCATGGCGCTGTAGTACCAGGTGCAATGAATCAGGTAACATGTCATTACAAAAATTAATAAAATTAAATTTTTTAGCGAAGCCCTGTATTTTTGGCTTGAATTATACTTTAGAACACCTATTAGCCATTCCTAGCCTTACAAAAATACGTGTATTTCATTACAGGCATACATTCCAGACGAAGATATCCAGCTCTACGCTGTGCAGCAAAGCAGACGAAACTCACAAAACTGGAGAGATCCAGAGATGGGTGTGCTTGATTCTCATTCCAGAGGTGGTGGTATATATGATCATTTACCGAGGAGAAATAATAATAGTCAAATGTAGTACTTGTACTATCAACCACACAGTGTTAAAGCCATGAAATGATATTCACGCTGCCCGCTGTTCCCTTGATGTGAGCCGCGTTGTACCGCAAAAATGCATAATATTCAGTATCATTAAGCGTTTCAACGCAACTCATTTTGCAGCTTACTGTTATACCTGCTGTGTCCCTTTGACTTTATACATTTCGTATAATTTATTTTCTTAACAATTTCTATTGTTTTTATTTTATGGCAATTAATGATTATGGTGTTTCTTAACATATTTTTCTTATTAGCTGCAAAATGCTCATGTTTTATCAACGAATAATGTTTTTTCTTGTGCCTTACAATAAGTCAAGCAAATCCTATTATATTTTAAGATGTTTATACTCTGACTGTTTAGCCAATTTTAATTGTGTGTTGTAAATAGTATTATAATAGGTATACTCATCCAACATGAACTTGCTTTTATAATGTTTTTCTATTTAGATTTACTATAACAAATCCTGTCGCGATATTTTTTCTATGTAACTTTGTAGCGTTAAAAATGTGCCTTAAATAATAATATATATTGCGTACATGTAGCAAATAAGTTTGTTTTGATACACTTTTTGATATTATTAGAAGTAATCTTTTTATATTACTTGATACCAGAATCAGTTTGATTTTGTACTGTTTTAGAAGTGTAAGCACTCAAAAAAATTACAACAAATTTTAGAAATTTTAAACCGTTTAAATCTCCTATATGTCAAACACGAGAAGACAAACGAAAAAAAAATCTCGTTAAAAATAATTTTTCACAGAAAACTATAACTTAAAAAAAATTAGCAAAAAAATCGTATTATTCCGTCTGATAAAAAAAGAAAAGAAAATAAGTTGACAACGCTTTACTTTATAGATAAAACGTAAGTAAAATGTATTCAATTTCACTACGATGATATAATATTGTTTTCTGCAATACAAATATAATATTGCATGCATATGTGTGCAGCAACTTTGAAGAGCAATTCAGATCAAGAAATAAAGACTTACATGTATTGTGTATGATTTATGTAAAATATAAAAAACTACTCATGCTGTGACCTTTTTTGCACCACTTTCCATTCATGAATTAATAGATAGAGTTTCATTGGAAAACGATAAATATGGTAGTTTTAAGTTTTTTATCTCAAAGACACGTTTCGTATTTATAAACGCTCAAGCTTCCCACAATCCTGTCCAGCCAACCTTTTGACCTTATCTCAAAAATCTGTTTTGATTTTTTATTTTCAAATTACTTCAAAGGCAAGCAATTTAACCTATTTAATCATCCCTTCCCCTATCATCCATCAAATTTAATGCTATATATGTTAATATTTCATTATAATGATACTACACAAGGACTTATTTTCCAAGTCACTTACGCCCACGAACTCATTTGAATACCTCATATATTATGTTATGCCTCATACTTTGTTTTCTTTCTTCGCTTGCTCACTCCAGCACAAGGACTAACTTAGAAATAGCTATGTGCATGTAGTTGTATGCATGGAATTATGAAGCCCAAACTGGAGCAGAGAAAAGCTTTCTTTGTCTCAGGAAATTAGCAAGATAGATTTCGCTGTGTATTTTCATTATGAAGCAAAATAAAGGAATTTTCTCGCGGACACTTTATAAAAATAGCCTTTATCTGAAAATATCCCTCATTCAATTATGACGTGTTCTTTAATGATACGCAGTAGTATTAACTAGATTCAGTATTTTGATGTTACATCATTTCCGGTCTAATATGCCTTACAGTATCCCTTTACGAAGATTTCCGAAAAGGTCACAGTTTTAATTTAAGCAACCACAGACTCTTCGAAACAGGCTTTACGTATTTGTGCCTACCTGGTTTTTAATAATCTGAATTTGAAAGCAATCAGCTATCAAGTGAGGATCCTGATGATACTGTCAAATGTTAAAAACAATGATCTCGTTTTTTTACCACCTAAATGTGGTATGAGATCTAATAATAGATTTGATGTATATTTTGAAAAAAAGGGTAACCCATTCATTCAAAAGTGTCCGAGTAGTTCATAGTCATAATGCCACGGAGGTTTTAATAGGAGTCAAGTATCTAAGCATGAGTTTTATTACAATGGAGGAAACATGAAAACTGAAATAAAAATTTCAATGTTGTCCATAAAATGACTGTTTGCAAAACCAGTCTTACATGCATGTATTCACATTGAGACAAAAAGATTCAAATTTTGACTTCCATAAATAGACGCGCAAAATGACGAAAGCAAAACTGGTATTCTAGGGAAACTGGGGCGTAATGATGATGACATGAATCAAAATGCTCACGCACAAATCCTTTACAGATGTAGTTCTAATGACGTTACTTTTCTAGTAACAAGACAGGAAATAATTATTTTTAGGATACTTTCTCCTTCAACGAATAATTATCGTTCATGTGACACATTTGACGTCTAAAAGTTGCTCCATTAAATCCTTCGAAGGAAATATCTTGGTGTCCTTTTTTTATCATCCCTTTCATTCTTTTACTTTTTTACAACTCTCTGACGTACATCAATAATATATTTCCTTACATCCCATAATATGACTGATCTTACTTTTTTAAGCGGTGATTTTTATGCAGAAAAGGTGGGAGAAAATGAAGATGTGAGGTGAAGGGTTTCTCTTTTTCTTTGAACTCACTTGGGACAAAGAAAAGGAAAGCTTATACGTACGTCTCTACTCCTATTATGCACGGAAAGAGATCAAGTAATCAATCGCTACAATAAGGCAACTGAGCATAATCTGGAAATATACTTCTCAGTAAAAAGTCTAAATAATAATGCGAAACAAATAAATATAGCTAGAAGATGCGATATGCGTATCACTCCACCTTTTCCTTGCTAGAATTGTGAAAGCAACCGATACGTTTTGTGTAGGAAGACGCGTACGTAAAAATAAGTGTGCGAGTATACTCGTGCACTGAAAACCAATATATTGACTTTGCGTTAATAATAGTAACTTTATACAATGTTTTCAACCATGATCATTTTTTGTCGCGTGTAAATATGCACAGTAGTAAGTTTGGTGCTTTCTCTGTGTGGGACTGTTCTCACTCTACGTGTTTGTGTATCTGACGTAGACGACGTGTCCACATTTTCCCCCCACTGTCACTCGACTGTCGATGAAAGACATACTAAATAACAAAAATATGCAAACTATCGACATCATAAAACTCCAGGTGGGTTGCTTTTGCTTCCAGGATGGTAATGACAACTACAAGTTTATTATAATCAATGCCTTGCGTAGTTGGGTAAAAAAGACATTATTTCCCAGAAGCGAAAAAGGCTAGAAGCAATTTGACGAAACATGGATATGTATGCAAAAACAATACCACTCCATCAAACACTAACATCGAATTCGTCATGTATATTTCACGTGTTATACAGATTTATACAAGCATGAAATTTTCATACGTGTACTCATCCATGTGATGACAATGTGAATTCGAGAAATGCAAATTATCTTTGACATGTCTATTGTTTATTATGGAGTACAATGTGCGCCACAACATCATCAAGATAACACACGTCAGTCTGAAAATTCTTAATTGCGAAATACTGACTTTTTCCAGTAATTTTCACCAAAAATGTTTAACATTTTCTTATTACAATTATGCGCGTAAACATTTTTTTTAATGTTTGTACAATGGTTTCATTGTTTGTGTACGGATTTTACCATTTAATGTACACAGGTGCCTGCGTGAGCTATGCATGACGAAGCATTCCCTGTGCGTGATGATGGAGTTGTACAGAGAGTGAAAGGTGGACGGTTATTTACATTGTTCAAATATAAAATATAATTAAAGTAAGAATAACATTAAGCAATATCGTCCCTTGTCAAAGTTATTTTTATCTTGTTTACTATAAATTTTACACTTTACTATTTTAAGGAATAAGTTGTAAAGCCGTCATCACTATTCCCCACACCTGTCCGTCAACTCAAACTTTGTCTACACATGCATTAAGCGGAGGGAAAGGAAAAATAAGGAGTGAACTTGAAAGCACATATTATTAAAAGAAAAAAAAATGACTAGGTAAATATGCCATCAAGTGTAGATTGAGAAACTTTCACTCTGCTTTTACTCAACTCACACCGCTTCGCTTTTCCTTGGATAATAATATTAGGCTCTGCCTCACCGTATCCTCCTACTTCAACAAAAACATGCTTCTCAATCTTCTCATTCCTTCCGTACTTTTCTGTAGCATTGCAAGAGTAGCGAAAAATATGAATATATATGATGACGCCATGAATGTTATGACGTCACGGATAAGAGCGACCTCATCGTTTTTGCTTACCTACCTGTCCCTGTATGTGAACTAACATAAGCTACATGTAAATAGTACTAGCTTTGCTTTCACCACTCTTCACTACACCCTCACAATGAAAAAGCTCAAAGGGATAAAAATACATACATATTCCACAAAAAAGGCTTATAACCATTTACGCCGTAGGTGCCTTCTAAGAAAATTAAAATAGGAATACTCCGGAACCTGTAGTGGATGGTTCCACTCCACGATTTGCAAGGCTACCACTTTGTTGGACTTCAAAGAAGGGGAAAGCTCTCGTCTCCGGAGAACTAAAGCTATTGATGCGATGTTGAAAATTGGCTGGGAAAGTTCCGTAATGGGAAGAGTAGGTGGGGGTTCCCTATTTCCTATAAGTTTTCACTTGTATAAGTTGTAATGATATTAGTATAAAGTCTCCTACTCCTCCACGAACATATGCATTAAAAAATCTGGATTTCACTATACTTTTCCCATACCTCTACCCAAAGTGGCACCAAGAGAAAGTAATGCATGGAGTGAACACAAGTGATGCCGTCAGATTGAATTTCTCCTCAGTACAAGGAGAAACCAGCAATATATCTAATAGTGGAGGCTAATGATGAGGTAAGTGCGAGGCAAACACAGAGAAGGTCATCATATTTTTCTTTCGGCACATATAGTTACGTTATAACATTTCTGCTGGATAGTGATGCTATCAAATGTAACCAAAATGCATGATGCTTTCACGTACAAGCCACTTCAAGGCTACATGCATGCTTATATGGCTCTTGGATACATACATATTTTTTTTAATACTGCATATTTACATATACCTCAGCATCAGAAAAACCACCTTGTGTAAGGTCTTATAATAAGTCCTCATATACTAATACATCACTAAAACGATGACGTGATGAATGTGGTATGTATGTACGCATATAAGAGAAAATTCTACCTATATATTGTATAAACAATATCTACAGTTTTATGGATATACATGCTTGTAGTGAAAACATCTTTCTACTTTCTCCGTATACTCAGCAGAGTAAGCAAACCTAAGCCCCCGTTCCGTTTTGATGCTGCAGGGAGAAAATTATGTTTTTTTCGCACTCCCCCACAACGGGTGCTGGAGGAAGCTTGTTTCTCTCTCTCTCTCTGAGGAAGGCTATCAGTGCAGCATGGGAAGGATATGGGAAAGTGAGAAAGGGAAAGTACAGAGCAGAGCAGGGGAGTAAGTATGACGCAAATGATGACGGCATGAAATCGATGGCGTCATCGTTATTCGTGAAGAAGCTATGCTCTAGCCTGTGCTTTTCCTTGCCTTTCTGTGAGTTCATAACTGGCTTTGCGAGTGTGTATTTGCTCTGGCTCTCTCCACTTTTTGCATGTCTCTGTTATTGCAAGCTACAGAAAAGTCCGAAACCGGGGAGTTGAGCATAAAACCAAGCTAAGCTCTTGGATTTGCTCCTCAAAACATTACACGTGCTTGAGCTGAACAGACACAGAGCAAGAGGAGAATTCACTCACTTTACTACATAGTATTTTAACTCTGAATTTGCACATTTATAGAGAAATGAAGAGTAAGGAAATAAAGGAAGTTGTCAATTTTATTGTGAGAAAGAAAGTGCATACAAGTCAATGACAAGCAACACATTTTTACATAGATAGAAGTTAATTATCTCAGTGATACAATTAACTGTAATTATTATCGCACTCTGGTGGGTAATGTGTCCAAATTGGAATGTAATTGAGCAGTTTGTGATAAAATAATACGGGATATATATATGATTTTGCTTTCGTACCTGTCAAAGTGAATACCTGACTGAAGATAGTGGCAATAAAATAGCTACTGCACTGGACTTGTGCTGATACCTGAAGTTTCATTCTAGCAACATAAAAGTATTTGAAGTATTCATAGTTAACACAGTGTAATCTTATGGTGATAAAGTGAAAATTGTTAAATCTTAACCTTACGAAAGCTACTACAAGTGATTCTATTGTAAACGTCAACTGATATATATCTGCTACCTGAACCTGTGAAACAACTGGATAACTAATCCTTCCTTAACCCAGAGTACATGCTCGACTATAATCTTTCAAGCTGCCAGGTAAGCTTTCTAAAATCTGATTCACTTTTTCATAAGTCAATTGCAAAATTATCTTTTAATGGCATTACATCTGAATTCAATAAATTAGCATGGTCAAAATAAGAGAAATCAAAAGTCATACGTGGACAATGTCATATTGTTAGTCATAAGTTAATACAACAGGGGGTAAATTTAACATATAGCCATTCTGTTAGGTTTCATGATCTCAATTATACCAGCCTTTCCTACCTCATTTACCGCATATTAGACACAACGCTCATGAAATCACATGAACAAAGTTGCATGTAATATGCATGCTTTCCAAATGCACCTTGCTCAACCTCAGCAAGTACAGACGTCCAACAGACTTTACTGGCGTAAGAGAAAAAGCCGCATGACATGACAATATCACTGCTCGCGACACTCCTCACATGATAGCAGCAGATTCAGACAAGTCTCACAAGATTCTTATTACTTGATCAACTACTGAAGAAAAAAATCATATGACTTGACTTTGACTTTTGCGTACGCTTGTTGATACAGTTTAATGTTTTCCGAGTAGAAAGAGAGAGTTTAAAAACCTAACATATAAACAAATAGCTATACAAAGAACTACAAAATGTATATCCATACTACACCATATTTTAAAGCATATAGCGCATTTAATCAAGTACAACGTTTTGAATTACTATTTTTATATTTTACTATTAATAACATCATTTGCTTTCCTTTAGAGCACTCAGATGTTAGCTGTGCAACTACTCTAAAAAATGAAAGTGTTCAGTAGCAATTCTGAGCACGTGCGACTGTGTAACAGTAACACACAAAGTTGGCCAGTTAGCAATTGAATCGGAGAAATGAAGCACTGAATACATATAATTTGCAGGAGATGTGCAGAGCAAGTAGGTATGCACGCGCTTTCTTGTAAAAGACGGAAAGCAAATATTTAGGCATGCATGCATGCATGTTGGTAGTAGTGCGCTTATAGCATGAGCGACACACTGGCTTAAAAAGAAAGGATATTGCTTCTGCCATGCTATACGAGAAACTTGGGATGCGGGTAGATTGGTACGAGCGTCTGTAATGACGTCAATCCGGGTCTTGCAGGCATATCACCCACGTCATTACCCTGACCAATGACGCCAACTGGACAGGGTGGAGAACTCTCTCTCGCATAGTCTCTCTATTCTTGATAACGGAATGGAGTGAAATGTGTGTGTGTGTGTTGAGTGGAATACCTATTTTTTGTGGGGAATACGCTTGCATGCTATGCAAGAAGCTCCAAGATAGAGAGGAAAACTGCCAGGCTGCTCTAGCACATTACAATTTATGTGTTGGAGTGAAGGCCTTCCTGTGTTCTGCGGAATACATTGTATTTTGTATGGCTATGCAGTTCTTTTTATATCTCTATTGTTCCATATTAGCTTCATATACAAATTGGATGAACACAGCTTTTTGGAAAGCAGTAGTCTTGCTGTAGCACACGGAGAAAGGAATAGGAGAGATGATGATTGATGACTATAGAGACATAGTAAGTTAGTCTATTATGTAGTTGCGCAAAGTCAAACTTTTTCTGGTTTGTACCAAGATCCAGCCACCACCACCATCACCACACTACACAGACATTTGTAGCGATGCTGAGTTTTACAAGAATGTATTCCAGCGTATTACACAGGCCCAAAAACACAATGTATGATTAAAGTGATGGCAGGATTTTCACTTGCTCGCTGTATCTATAAGAAATAACTGTTATGACGGAGGTGTGAGGAGCCGAAACAGGAGATATGTGGTTTTTAGAATGTATGCTATAGCGAGGTGGAATCAATATGGTATACACGGTTTCCTATATTTGCGGTAGAGTTTAGCTATAGCTTTCCATTCCATCTCCTTTTCGAATACAAACCACACATAAACATTCATAAGAATTTTATGTGATGCATCTTCCAAACCTATTCTGTTTCTATTACAATTGCTCGTATCCACACACATGCACAAAGTGAAGAAATCTGTACATAAAATGTAATGTGTTTTTCTTCAATTTCATATCGCCCCGTATAACTTTATACGTGTTGTATGGAAACACTGTGTAGTATCATTTTGCTTTCTCGGTTTTAAAGGAAATCACAAATGCTCATATACAGGGTATTCTCGCTATTATGTCTGTTGAGGTATATAGTCACTTGTCATTGACTAGTCGACTCTGCTTTACTGCTAAGCTCATAATTCTTTCAGACTCACTCACTTTCTGTATGTCTTATGAGGAGGAAGCTTTTATTTCTGTTTTACTTTATCTTCCAACACCACTACTACTCCCTATACATGCAATGCAATCTTATATATGGGTTGTTTTTAAAGTCTAATTGTTTAAATATAGACTTTATTTAGGGAGAGTGGACTATTATTGGACAGAACTTGCCACAAATATCACATCATATAAACACCCTTTTAGTAGACAGCTCTAGGCAAAGCTCCGGAAAGTTGTTTTTCTTCTTTACAGTCTTTAGTAATTTAAGTGTAAAGATATAAGTACGAAACATGATTATGATTATACTAGAGGTATATCCTTAGACGTTTTGCAAAAATATAGATGAGGAAGTAAATGACTTTGGTGGAAAATAACCCGCAAAATATTTTACGTCAAGTAATAATGCATAAAAGTAGATATCTATATAGAACTCTTTCATCTGAGGTGAAAAAAGCTAGACTTCTCACCTGTGTGTAAAAATAGAAAAGGCGAAATTTTCTTATTTGATGATAAAATGTGATGACACATAATTTGATCGAATTTCTTGTAAGAACACAATAAGGATGCAAATCGTGTCAGTAAGCATTATTTGTAACTTTAAAAATACCTTTGTTTTGAATATTTATCATAGAGAAAATCATTGTTATAAAGTTTGATTTGGTTAGAATAATTACAACTTATTCTATCATTAAATTAATTAGTATTTTGAATAGGGAAATCCCACTCATTTGAAACCTCAAAAGTGTGAGTTCTGACCTTTTCTTGATGTCGTACTTATTAAGGAATGTGTTGGAAAAGTATTCATATTAGGTTTCAAGTTTTCCAATATATAGCACAGATTTTTCTGTGGTGTTAAAGCCAGATGCTCTTGTTATAAAAGTTATAAAAAACGCAGGGTTTTTAATTGTGAATTACCTAATCTAACAACACATATGGCTCTTTCAAACAAAGAACCGTCATGGGTCTGCACTCTGTAGAGGGGTTAGAAGTATAAGGTTTCATCTATGTACTTCTATTTCACGATTATATACAATGATTTCACTCTTCTGATCCAACGCACATATTTTATCCTATGCCGCAGCTCGTAGATTTATTGAATAGATATATACGGTTGCCTTATGTATTGTACCTTTAGAAATAAATACAATATACATCCCTTTAATTCCATTTGAGAAAAAAAGCAAGGGAAAATAATATTCCGGTTTCGATAAAGAAAAAAAAAACGTTTTGAAACCTGGGACAAATTTTCTCGAAATGCCTTCTAAGCATGTAGAATAGGCCACTAGGAAGCAATCCTTGGGAATGACATTTCAAACGACAAGGTCACACACTGGCGATGCTGGTTTTGCATAGTTTTTTTCAATAGTTAGTAGCCACTACATAAGGTGCTGGCTTTATTTTGTTAGAAAGCAAATTATCACAGGTAGCTTTAATATATTATGCAATGGAAAAAACAATCGCCATTTGCAAAAGTGCAGTTTAAATTTTGATTTTAAACTTTTACAAGCTGTAGAATTTCACTTTTCACTTAGACAATCTCACTCATATTCAATGCATTAAGTAAAGCATTCTGTGATGATAAAGTCAGTAATTATTTCATGTAGTTCCTCCTAAAAAATAGTTTCTGCCTCTTATTTAACCACTTTCTTACATCTTGTCATCACTATTGACTATTGACTGCTGATTTGTTAGAGTCATGATCGGTTTTCTTATTCAAATCATTAAAATGATTATAGCCAGAGACAAGACACACGAGAAATGATGAATCAAAGCAAGTATACTATCGTAGAAGTGTGTAATGACCAAGAACAAGCAATTTTCACAATGAATTACGATAATTTCCATGAACTCGTCGGTTGTTATCATAATCATTCTGAGAAGAATGTTGACAAAGTGTGACGAGTTGATGAAATCCCTAATAATTTCCTGTACTTACAAATTTAATATAACCGCATATACGTGCATATACATAGCAGTGTTTTTTAAATATTACATCTACACGATCCGCCATTGTTGGTGACAATAGAAATCTGTATAACCTCCTTTCTTGCGCCTTTATTAACACTGCAACAAAGTCGTAGGATCTGCCTAATAGATAGTAGTAGTAGTAGTAGCAGCAGAAGGGAGGAATCCATCAAAATATTAAGTTGCATAATAGAAAGAGATATATGAGCTGCGTAAGTATTATAGCATAGCGTACGAGATTTATTACAATTCACTAGTGAAATAATAAACGATTTGATAATTTATGGAGCGTTACGGTAGCGAAAGAAGTAAAATTGAATTGAGACAGGGGAGCAGTATGAATGGATGGTCACGGACCGTGTCAAGATTTTGGAAATGCCAACAACTTCTGATGAGTCCCTTGGGACAACATAGCTCCAAATAAGGAGGGTTGGCTGGAGTACTCCTCCTCCTAACAATAGAGAACTGATGTATGTGTGGAAGCTCAGGAAAACCATAATATGTTGCTTTACAGCTTCCTATACAACAATAGAAAGCACTTGTATTTACACTATAAAAACAATATTAGGTATGTGCGAAGAAAATTCACAACTTCATTATGAAATTTTCATGCTATATAGATTATTAATATTCTCTTTTTTATTATTATCATCATAAAATGATGTACTGCAGAAAAAGCTATTGACAAAGGAAAGTGGGCATTTCATTCAGGAGGACAATAATGTTTGGGGGATTTGTTAGACAGACGAACTACTTTGCAACACACACTCACACTACATATATGCATGTGCCATAATAAGGATTTCAAACATAATATGGCTATTAAGTAAATGACCCTTGACTACTTTGACAATCATCTCGCCAACCATATCATGAAAATGTGTGCAAGCTTGTGTAACATTGCTTTCACTCTTGTTGTATTACAATGTAATCATAATCTCCAAGGGCCGCCTGCTCCATTCATTCTGTTGTTGTTCCACCACAACGCATCTTGGGCTAATCAGGACTTGCAAGGAAACCCGTTCTATTCATCATCATTGTTGTCATCATCATGGTATGGTGGTACGACGGGAATTCTTTCTCAGGAGAAATGATGATTGTTTACGACTGCATATAAATATGAATGCTAAATCTCAGTTTTCATCTCATTTCCGCAGTAGCCATTCAGAGTGTAAGAACTTATGACAAATAACGTCAGAGAAAAGTACTCCAGTCACTTCTTTTCATGTAGAACCTCTATACGAAATCATTTTATTAAAAAAGTTGAGTGATAAGCAGCATCAGAGAAAATTGGGGCACTAAGAGAAATGTCTGGAGTATTAAGTGCATATCATATCTGTGAGGGTTTGATTGCTTTTTGAAGTAAAGTTGACAACATTTATTATGTTTGTGAGCAAATTAAATATTTTACAAACTTTCTTTTTAGTGCGACAGCGTGAGGACTTGGGGGAAAGGGGACTAATCATCGAACCAATCTCAACTGGGGACCCTGTCACGACGAACCACCTCCGGCAGTATCCCAACAACGCTAGCCAAACTGCCCACCAAAAGACGTCTCAGCAACATTCCACCTCGGCAAATTCCAGCATGCTTCTTCTCCAGCCTCAAGTAATTAATATGCTTTGTCATTAAAACTATAATGAAGGTCAGAAGTTTGAGTATGAATGATGTTTGGTGTGGAGTGTATAATAAATACAATGAAATAATAAAACGCTGCATTTTCTTTGAAATTTCAGGTCTCTTTGCCAGGTTTTACGGAATTACCAGGCTTCTTAGATGCCTTAGTAGACGCAGAATCAGTGTTGGCAAACTCCGATTCTGAGTCAGAGTTTCTGACCCCTCCCAACGGAGGATCATCCTCATTTGTAGGCTTGTACGATTCCTCAGATTTTATTTCCCCGCATCATCATTTTGATCAGCTTCATAGTGGTATAGTCAACTGCCACTCCTCCTCCTCAATTTACTCATCCCCTCAGTTCATTTCCACTCCTAGTGGAAACTACGGCTCGTCAGGCAACAACAACGTTGTCTGCTCGCCCATGCATAGACATATCATGATGGATGAAAATTCTAACAGTAGTAGTAACGGCGGTTCAGAACCAATTTCCTCTGGGGTAGGTCATCAAAGCCCGTCTTGCTTCCTCTTAGAATCTCCATCTCTCACAGGCTCCGTATCCTTGGATCAACCAGAACCTGTTGGTACACCTCTGCCAAGTTTCCAAGAGACATACAGTCCTCGCTATCGACGTAGCGATGTCTTTAGCTTTGAGGAATGCACTGAATCTCCTCCATATCAGCAACAACCAACGCCAGGGAGCTCAGGTTCTAGTACCCCACATACACCAACATTCCAACATCCCGTAAGCGGACAGCCCCCGCATCAGCAACCTCCCCCAAGCCCAGCTTCATCAACCACCACCTCTCATAGCCCGCTTAATCCTGCTGCATATCATCACCACGTGTTCTACGCACCACCTTCTCCTACATTTGAGGTGCTACATTCTCCTCCCACGCCACATCATGCGATGAGCCAACCCACCGTGACAACGCTTAATAAACCTAGAAAAATTCCAGTTTCTGCAACTGTCACTTCAACCAGTAGTAAATGTCAACCTGGAAACGCATCTGGGCATCAGGGAGTACTTCCCACGGACCCTATTGGCATGGTGGACAAAGCTCCAGCGTCTCCTATGATTCAACAATCATCTATTCATCATATCGAGTCAATGGACACACAACATCAACAGTCCGCATCAACATCTTCTGCTCCAGGGACAATTTCAAGTGAGAAATTATGTGCTGTTTGTGGAGACACTGCAGCATGTCAACATTATGGAGTACGTACATGCGAAGGATGCAAAGGATTCTTCAAACGAACAGTTCAAAGGGGTGCTAAATATGTCTGCATGGCCAATCGAAACTGTCCAGTTGATAAAAGACGGAGAAACAGATGCCAATTTTGTCGATTTCAGAAATGTCTAGCTGTGAGTGCTTTATCATTTTAATATCAAATTACAATTCTGATTGAAATTATATATGAAAAATTGTGCATAATGGAATTCTTTTTTTAAATGCAGGTTGGAATGGTGAGAGAGGTTGTCAGAACTGATTCGTTGAAAGGAAGGCGTGGGCGGCTTCCCTCCAAGCCTAAGGATGCTTCAGGGGCGACTGGAGGGAGGCCAGCAACGGTGGGTCCTCCTTCTCCACCCGTTTCTCTCATCACAGCTTTGGTTCGAGCTCATCTTGATAGCAGTCCCGATACGCAAACAAAAGACTATTCCATGGTAAGAAACTTTTTTATGCAGCAGCATTCTAATTTGGATATATTGGGAAATAAACAAAGAAGAGGTGGAACGTGACGTGCTTTTAAACTATATATATTATAAATCCTCTTTATTTTCTGCAATTTACAGTACCAAGAGCCACCATACCAGGAACATGACCTGCCACAAGACAAAGACTCTATTGTGAATCATCCTGAGCATATTCAATTCTTTTTTAAGTTGCTTACTAGCTGCTTTGATGTAATCAGGGGAATGGCTGAGAAGATACCAGGATTTTTTGAGTTCACCAAACATGATCAAGATTTATTGCTGCAGAGTGCGTCGTTGGAACTCTTTGTTTTAAGGCTTGCATACAGGTAAATAAAGCAACCCTTTTGCAAACCAAAGTTGCGAAAAAAATCATTAGAATTCCCTGCTTCATTTCCTGCATTGATAATGGTAGCCACATCATCTATGTATATTCCATTTAGATAAGCGCCATGATCAATGAACTGACTTTCTTGGAAAAGAAATAATTAAGATTGAATTTAAAAGGTTGCTTTTTGTTTTTTATTTATTTTAGAATCCAGCCCGACGAAAACACGCTAACCTTTTGCAATGGCACCGTTCTGCACCGTGAGCAATGTAAGCCAGTATTTGGAGATTGGTATGATGCGATAATCGAATTTAGCAATTCGCTACAATCCATGCAAATGGATTTGTCAACCATGGCTTGTTTGGAAGCCCTCGCTTTGGTCACAGGTAAATATATATCTGATATGTCAATTGAATTTGTCTAGCTCATTAAATTTGTCAAACTATATTGAATACTATTAACTTGTTATCTAATATCGTTAATAATCGATCCTTCTTAATAAATTATAGATCGACATTCGCTGGAAGATCCGGTGAAAGTGGAACAACTCCAAATGAAAATCATTGGCTCTCTCCGCGATCACGTTACGTACAACTGTGAAGCACAAAAGAAACCTCACTACTTTTCTCGTGTGCTTGCTAAGCTACCTGAGCTAAGAAGTCTTAGCGTACAAGGACTGCAAAGAATCTTTTACCTGAAACTCGAGGATCTCATTCCAGCTCCACCTGCCATAGAGGCAATGTTCTCGTCAACTCTTCCGTTCTAAAAAAATAACTCAGAAGAAATCATCAAGTCGATCTGCAATCAGTAAATTATGATTTATTGACCGTGACAAACTACCTATATGATACATTGAAATGATACGACGAGTGTGTCAATGAACTGGGAGAGATGAAGAATCTCAAGTAAATATTTTGACAAAAATCATCAAAAAATTAGAATTGGTTTTTCGAGAATGGAAGACCTCCTCATCAAAACATAATGAAGTATTGAAATATATATGCTTGCATTTTTTATATGTTATCTTAATTTAATTTTACTGTTATTTAACTAATGTGTAGGTTCAGGTTATATTTATAGCAAAAGCAAAACTTGTTAAGATGGGTATACATCAATTCTTGATACAACCTTATTTGGCGTTATTATAAGTTTTCTTTGCGTGTTTAATATCTTTTATTCAGAAACAAATTTTGCTCGAAAATTCAGATTGCAAATTATAGTTACAAAGTGGAAAATTTTAAAAATGTATTCGCAGCAACTAAACTCCCTACAGTATTTGCATTTTCAATAAGCTTATACATACTTACTTTACTTGTTAAATTCATCTGAAAAATAGTTTATAAAATTTTTGCTACTTCTACAATGAGTAATTGTTTAAAATTTTGAAACCCGAAACCACACCAGCGAAGAACCAATTCAATTTTACATGCTATAATGGGCCATCCCACCTTTTACCAATTCTAGTCAAGTTAACATTGGTGTAGATATCTACAAAAATATAAAGTATGTTATATAGGTATGCAAATGTTATATATCACTGTTTGAAATCTGAATGTAAAATATTATAAGGTCACTTTTTTGAAATGTCATGCAATTATACATACAAAAAAGTTCAGTTTGTTAACAATATTCACATCTTATTGTTATTGTTGGTAGTAGTACGACATTTGAGTCTAGGGAATTAAAAATTGAAATAATACTTTTTTTATAGGAAGTATTTGCAATATAAATAGGGGTGATGATTGATAGGGGAAATAACACATACCTACCTATAATATGTTTGTCACAGCCATATTGGTGTCCTGACCTGACCTGAATTCTAAGAAAGGTTATAAAACCCACATTCAATTAATTGTTTTTAGTTCTCTTTCTTAAATGTTAACTAGATAGTTGAACAAATGATTCCACAGGTTTTTATTAAATTAATAATATGTCATGTCGTCTGTCTGGCGAAAAGTCAACTTTAAAATGTCAGTATTCTAATCTAGCAAAGAATAATCTTCATTTGGAAAACCTGAGTGATGGTAAAATAGTCATAGTCAACAATTATGTATGTGTATATTTACTTGTACGTGACAGGGCAATTTCAGTAACTTGAAGCATACATTTTTACAGACACGGGTGTTTTGTTAAGTCTCACTTAAAATACTATATCTGCGTAATATATGTTTTGTCTCAGTGTTTAAAAGCAAGGTCAAGCAACAGAAAATAAGGTCACATAAATCACTACAAATGATCATAGAGCTTATACTTACCACTAGTCTCCAAGAAGTCGATAATTTACTGCAATATGAAAACCTCTACAGCAAGACGTAAATGCGATTTTGTGCGTTTTATATTTTTTTTAAATAATATTTTCACACACGTGATAAGTTTCTGTATTTCTTATGCTTAAAATGTTTTCCTTGATTTTCGAATTATCAATGTATTAGTATTTATGTATCATTTCCTTTCGTTTAAATTACATGTCATGAATTGGTTTTTAAAAAAGGGTAATACATTTTCGTCCACCGTTTCGTATTTTCTAATTGCGTAACTTGCTGATATCTTAAGGGTGTTCAGTTAATAATAAAAAAATAAGATGTACAACTATTTACAACCGTTAATGCACCAGTGTCCGTTTTCAAAATCACAATTTACACTTTACATTGGTAAGTCCGTTATTGTAAAATATAGGATTCGCTCTCAATCCTGCACATGTATTTTAAAACGCTGTTTTCCTTCATCAGCCAGTGTAACTATTCGTGTATTAATGAATGTTGGATTTTCGTGTATGACATTTGTCCTATTATTGTAAAAATAAACCAACCACATTTAATGCGGGTTACATTTTTTGCATTTTTATTGCGAAAATATTCATTTTACAACATAATTTTCAATAAACGACACACGGAAACTTAATTATATTGTTCATAAAATTGCTCAACGGGTTGCATGCGATAAATCAACTTTCTATATAACACACAATAGGTTATACTAAAAAAACAAGTGGTAAGGTCATACTCAAATACCAACAGTAATCTTAATGTGAGAAGACAAAGACTGAAGGGTCTACAAATACATGGAAGAATGCTTCAATCAAAAATTCTTTAAAATAACTAATAAACATTTTAACATTCTACTCGGGACTTGTAACAACCACACCAACAGACTGCTGTTGTTGTTGTCGTCGCATTTTAAACAAACTGACAGGTTTACTAGCGTTTGCGTCTTCGGTTTCATTATTTGTCGTTTCTTCTTGAGTATTTAATTGTAGAGAGGTAAACACGGGGACACGTTCAGTAACAACTTTTGATACAGCTGAAGGTGTTTCAATATCAATGTCGTCAATGTCAATGTCCCCATCATCAAATGACACTTTTGAATTCTTCTTGGCATAATCTTTTGATTGAGCTTTCTTAGATCGTTTATCAGATACAAGTGGGGGAGCAAAAGGTTTCAATATCGATTTGGGGGATGGCTTATTACTTATCGCGGAAACGGAAGTGGGTCCAAATACTTTCACAATTTCTCCAGGACAAGCAACCATTTGGTACTTGAGGTCTTCCTCCTCAGTTCCGGAGGCGTTGGCATCTTCATCATCTTCCACTTCTGCAGCGGAGCTGTGCCGAAAGCGTATTATAATTGGCTCGAAACATGGGTAACTAGAGATTGTATTGTCATCCGTGAATCCTACAGGTACTGTGGCAGTTGCAGGTTTTTCTTGATTGTAAGATTCATGATTTGAAAAGCCCCTATCATCCGATATGTTATGAACAATATTATCATTGCTAAATTTCACCCTTTTCCCCGTTGATGGAGGATTCGTTGAAAGGATGTCAGTCTTTTTATCTGAAGAAGCTGCGGGTTCAGGAACTGAAGTAGATACAGCTGTAGGACCATTTACTTTTGCGTTTCTGGTTGGAGATAGATTTTCTTGAGCTAAAGTTTGTGAAATTTTATCTACTTGATCGTCAGTGATGCTCTCCTGCTCGATGTAGTTTTCTAGCTCTTCTTGAATTTCCAATTCGTCCAGTCGTGACCACAGGTCGTCATCATTAGTAAGCTTCTCTTGTTGAGCTTCCAATCTCTCTTTAGCCTTTTGCTGATGATACCGTCGAACGTTTTCTCTGTGCTGCTCTTTCCAACTTTTCTCATATTCATCGTCATAATCCTCTCTGATTTCAACGGTGCCTTCTCCAATCGTTTCTACAAGTTGGCGCTCTGCTTCTTGCTTCCAATTATTAATTAATTCTCTTTCCTTCCTAAGGCTCTCGTGTTGCTCATCTAATTCTAAGAAGATAAATAAATTAAATATTATTAGTAAACTTGAGATTTTCTATTCGATTTATGTTTTTATTTGGTGCAGTGCATACTTGCTATGCGATGATTTACAATTTCTATAGCCTTTTCTGAGGAACATTCGACAAACCAATTGTCTCCAAGAAGGCACGTGATTTCATTCGTATGTATAATTTTACCAGGACATAAAGCCCGTCTGCCTAACGGCACGAGTGCATTGTATTCCAACTGAAAAATAAAAATCAAGAAGCATTTAAGAATGAAAGGATGTCAAGTCAAAATGTGCTTATTTGTATTAATAGTTAAACTTGCCTTTTGTGGTAAAGTTGACAATCTTGATTTGAGCGTTAAATATTCTTGTCGCAGTTTATCCTGTCGATCTTGTTCAGAGGCATTAGTACTTAAGCTCTGTAATTAAAGATAAAAATATTTTTTTAATTACAGTAAAAACTAAGCCTGAGCTGAGAGGACTTGTGAAAATTATATATCGCAGATGATAAATGGGAAGGAGTATATTTAACTTTTAATAAACTTTACCTTTTCATATTTTTCAATCAAGGTATTCAAGCTCTCTCCATCAACTCTGTACAGTATACCAGTTGGTAGAGGTGGGGGAGAGCTCGTCATTTCAACTATCGATAGCAGATAAAATCCTAATATTTTATCTCACAACGTGCGGATGTGGAGACATTAGTAGCAGTAATCAGGAGGCACATAAAGGTTAGCCAGATTGCTCAAAGATGAAGCACCCTTCATTAAACTGGAACATCGCCAATCACACTGACAATATCCACCTTCATTTGGCAAGTTGTGACATCATCCAGCAACAGGACAGAAGCAAAATCTCCAATTTTTCAACTATAAAATAAAAAATCAAACATAAATACTTGTATTACATACTTATTTAGGTGGGAGTTGGAAACGTTATTAAAATTGATGAGTTGTTTATCAAAGAATTGACTTACATTACCGTACATTATATAGAAACTGATTAAACAAATATAAAGAACATGGAACACTCCAGCTAATTGAACAGTCAACAGTTATTAGTGGCACAAATGACAACACATTTTTTCGCTCATTCGATTATCAGCAGCAGTAAACTTTTGAGACTATTCTGTTAGTTTCGATAATGTAAAAAAGTAAAAACTGACTGACGCAAGGTTGCACCGATTCATTAATCGAGTATTGAATTGCATGATCAGTTAAGGGAATATAATTTTTAATGCAGATGTTTTTTAGGCAAAGCCAGGCTGATTTTATTTATAAAAGCATTTTCAGCAGATAGATGAGCAAAAAAAACATTTTCTCAGGTGCACTGCAGATACTTGCCGGGGTTTTGTGATCACCACTGGGAGCATGACTCGATAACTTTGATGCATCTGCATGTAGAATGCATGTCGTACAAACACACAAACATGTGTTTTCTCTATTCTCTACAGATGATTCTCTGGAGGAGCAGAAAAAGCAACAGTGAATGGACCAAAAATGCTGTCAAACAAAATGCCAAAAATGCTGGCAGTCCTGCTGACGTCTCTTATTGTCCAGCCAAATTCCAGCAGCATTTTTAGTGACTTGAGAGTAACATTACGTGTAAAAAAGTTAATTTTACTTGAAAATAAAAACCGTGATGCGATATGTATTATTAACTACTCGATAATGCCATGCCATGTAAAGTTGTGAACATAGTGAACCTGCTAGATGATCCATTGTCCTTAACTGCAAAAATGTGATTGGATTAGGATACAAGCTATTTATTTATTTTATTCCAGAACTGGGTTACTCTTAATGATGTCAATAAACTTGTGAATATTCCGTCGTATGCATTAATACGACTCAGACCAGACTCTTTTTGCTAACAAGAAGTAAGTAAAAGATAACTAAGATGTATGTATAAATGGTACATTAGGATCTTGTGTTGCTAACTTGCAGTAAAGGTCACGCTTTCAACTTGAGTCTTGATTGACAAAATGTGATTAAGTGAATAATTAAACTCACACACCACACACTTTAAGACTATGCTGGATAATAATGATATAGGACACCACATACATACAACACAACATATTATAGATGATGCATTTGCTCTACCTTCTCCTGATTTTCCATCACTCCTTGTTTGATTGATGTAATCTGTTCCCACAAGTATAAAAATGCTGCTTCTGTCGTATTCAAGGTCAAAGTGAAATTTCTCAAGTATAACTCATATAAAGTTAACGATTAATGGTTCTATGATAACTCAAATGTTATTGTGATAAAGTTTTGTGAATACGATAATATGACGAGTAAGTACATAGATATATAGTGTCGGG
Organism: Willowsia buskii; assembly: GCA_034700685.1. Taxonomy (NCBI): domain Eukaryota; kingdom Metazoa; phylum Arthropoda; class Collembola; order Entomobryomorpha; family Entomobryidae; genus Willowsia; species Willowsia buskii. Next base: position 27,553 of record JAQIXW010000265.1, read on the forward strand.
CTCATCATAAAATTGCTAAATGTTTGAAGTGCTACAATAATATATATTACCTACCTGCCGACTAGACCCCCTTTTACATACTTTTGCATGAGGTAGTTGTAAAACACGCAGTGTTTCAAATCTACAATCAAAATGATGAGAACACTTTCATGTTTAAAAACCGCTACTGCCTCCTCGATTGGGGTTCGAGAAGCGCATAGAGGAAGAAAGTTTGTTACCTCATTAAGATGGGCGTCTTCTCGTGCCAAACAAGATATCAAATTGCCATTGTTTGCACGTACCTTGCAGCCTGAGTTTGCGAACAACGTTGCATTTACGGACAATGCCGGCACAAATTTCACGTATGAAGAATTCGGAAAGAAATCAGTGTATTTGTCAAAGGAGCTGAAATCATTAGTACCTGGAACGGAAGAGCGAATTGCTTTTCTTTGTGATAGAGACTTCAGTTTTCCAACCACTTTGGGAGCTACATGGTGGGCCCAACATGTTGGTAAGATGAGGATTTGTATAGATTCCAGTACTACTGTATTTACCCTGAATAAACTTTCATTAATATTTTGCTTTCATTTTCAGCCATTCCGTTGTCTGCTACTCATCCAGAGAATATGCTGGAGTATTTCGTCAAAAGCACATCATCTAAACTTATAGTGACCACAAAGAAATTCGCAGACCGAATGAATAAAGTTGCAAAAGCTGCAGGAACTGAATTGCTTGTCGTCGATTTTGAAACTCTTAAATCTGAAGAAAGCCCATCCCCATCACTTCTTGATCCAACAAATTATGAAGGCAAAGGTGGATTAATTCTTTTTACAAGTGGCACCACAGGAATGCCCAAAGGAGTTCTCCTGACACACTCAAACCTGTTGGCTCAAGTTGAGAACATTTGTGATGCCTGGGAAATCACTTCAAAAGACACGATGCTCCATGTGCTACCCCTTCATCATACCCATGGTTTAATTCATGCATTGATAAGTCCAGCTTCTGTTGGTGCCAGGTCAGTTTTCCTAATGAGTATTGTATTTTCCTAATTGTAACTTTTTAAAATCCCATTTTAAAATGATTTAGGTGCCACATGCTTGGCAAATTTGATGCAGCAAAAACATGGCAGGAACTACTATCATCGAAAGAAGAAAGACCAAATGTCCTAATGGCAGTTCCAACTGTTTACGTAAAGTTGATCGAGGAATATGAAAAAACTTTTTCAAAGAGCGAAGCACAAGTATCGTTTGTGCGAGAAACATGCAAACAAAAGATGAGAGTCTTCATAAGTGGTTCTGCAGCCCTTCCAGTGCCAGTAATTGAAAAATTTGAGCATATAACTGGACATAGAGCGCTGGAACGATATGGAATGACAGGTTCTCTTTCTTTTTAACTTTTTTACTCATTAGGAAGAAGTCTTTCGGAAGTGGTGTTAGTAAAAATAATTTTGAACAATTTGCCAGAAATCGGTATGGCCCTCACAAATCCCTTGCATGGAGAAAGAAGGCCAGGCTTTGTTGGTGGACCATTTGAATCAGTGAAGTTGATGGTGGCGGACATGAGGTCTCGATCTGACTACGATGTTATTGCTGTGGGGGATGCCAAAAAGATGGATGTAAAACTCGCTAAAGGCGAAAAGGTTATTGGGGATCTTCTAGTGAAGGGGCCTTCCGTATTCCGAGAGTATTGGGGTAACCCTGAAGCTACAAAGAAGGAATTCACTGAAGACGGGTGGTTTATAACAGGTAAAAATATACCTTATTATTATGCTAGCAAACATACCCTTTATAGTAGCTAATGATGGATAATACGTTTTGAGCAAACCTCTCGAACTAATCCTATTGCAAATTGTTGACGATAGGTGATACCGTAGAATATCTTGACGGAGGATTCAAAATTCTTGGGAGAAAGTCCGTAGACATTTTGAAGAGTGGAGGATATAAACTCTCAGCTCTCGAAATCGAAACGCAATTGCTGTCTCTACCTGAAATAAAGGAGGTTGCTGTGCTTGGAATACCAGATCCAACTTGGGGGCAAAAAGTATCTTAATATGTTATATAGTGTCGAGCCTTTTTCAAACTAAAGTATTCAGCATACAGATATTGTTGACATATCTTTATTTTTTTGTGCTTCTAAAAAGGTGGCTGCTGTTGTAGCATGGACAGATAAAGAATTAACGGTAAACGACCTGAGAGATTTGGCTAAAACACGCCTGGCCCCTTATGAATGCCCCACAGTTTTGAAATCTATGCCTGAACTACCAAAAAACCATTTAGGAAAGGTTAACAAGAAAGAGCTTGCAAAAATATTTGCATCATCAAAAACGCCTTGAAACATGAAACAAAGATTAAATGATTAAAACATGAAACCGTATTTTAGATAATAAAAATGAATTTGAAAAAGTAATGTCTTTATTGCACTTAATTTACTTATTCTTATGAATCTGATTAACATCTGTATCAAACGTGGTCAAAAGGTCTTTGTAAATCGATCTAAAATCACATTCTTTAAAAAGTTCTTCTTCGGAATCTTCACTACTTTCTGTGTCACTATAAGAGCTGCTGCTTGAATCTGTCAGTTCTCCACTTTCTCTGTCACATTCGTCCACATTTCTTTGGACCTTCCTTCCAGTATTTTGTCGGGTTTTCTTTTTTGCTGCTCTTTTCTTCAAAAACATCTCGAATTCATTTTTCGGCTCTTCTTCTTTTTCTTCTTCGTCGCTTCCCATACCTGTACAACTAAAGAAATTATGGGCCAAATTCTCTTGGACTGAAGACACAACGTGACAATCTTCTAAGGCTACGCAAAGCTGTGGAAATTCTACGATACATTTGCCCATAAAATTTTCACGCAGAGTCTGTGACATGTCGAGAACATAGAATCTGAAAATTTAAAAAAAAAAAGCATTTTATTAATGCCAACAGTCATCCATGATCCATGGATTCAGAAAAATTATGATAAGTAAACATACTTTCTCTGGCTATTCGGCAAATTATCGGCTGCCATTAAAACGGAGATCTGGGAAAAGTCTACTGTTCTGTAAACCAGTAAGGGATCGTCCTTTCCAAGGTTTTTCCAGTATTCCTCACTGCGACGAAGGCAGCCTTTCACCATGTTTGCAAGTGTCATAGTCTCAGCGCACCTATTTTTTAAAAATCACAAATCAATTTGATCTCATAAGCGTGTATCAAAATCAAAGATAATTAATAAAATTAAAGCCCTTTCTGTACTTACTCGTTTAGGGACAATGTGTAGAAATTTGCATTGATAAAGGAGACTTTCAGATGCCAATATATGCAGTCCTCATTTGGCAAGAAGAAAGAGGTATTTTCCCAGTGCTTTTCAAATTTTTCTGGCAGACAAGTCAATGCGATACCCCTCCACTGTGCGGCATTGGCTAGAGCCTCCATCGTCTACGAAAATAAAAGTAGTTACAAATATTAATTTATCAATATACACAGTTGTCATTTTGAATTTTAATTTTACAAAAAAAGCTACACGCACCTGCGCTTTCTTTCTTCCACCTAGAGTGACAGCTTCCAACAGCTTTGCTTTCCTTACTTTTTTAAATTCCTCTTTTGATAGGGGTTCATGTTTTTTCTCACATTTTGATTGAATATCTTGTTTTTCCCCTGATAAGTCAGACGCATCATTGGGGATGACCAATGGACCCTCAGCGGAAACTTCACTAGCATCAATTGCAGTAAACTTTATTTCTTCTGGTTCTTCTTCTGAAGTTTCCTCAGATATACTAGTTGACTCAGCGCTAGGTCCTTCGTCAGATGACCCAGTTCGTGATTCGGTTTCTATCCTACTCTCCTTCTCTTCATTATTGTCACTATTTTTTATTTGATTATCATCTGGGTCATCAACTGTTTTTTCGATGTTGAGCTCTTTTACAGCCTTTGTTTGCTTATTCAAAATCTGCTTCCGAATGCGATTAGCCTTTGCGATAAGCACGTCAGATTTCGATTCCAACGAGCTGGATTTTTTAGGTTTCCTTTTAGCTTTGTTCTTCTTAATACTGCGATTGCTCTCATTATTTTCTTCCGTACTTTCCAAAGGCTTTTCGACGTCAGGTACCTTCCTGTTAATGTTTTCAGATGTACTGTCAGCTACCGCTTCTTGAGGTTGTTCCAGTGATTCCCTTTTCCACTCTGCCTCTTCTACGCATCTTCGGACATCCTCCAAAAGTCTGTAGTCTATAATTTTCAAAAGATAATTTTAGAACTGCAATAACTGCATATTCGTTTCTAGTTATGGTATCGGTATCAAATCGAGTTTAAAAGTATCATATTATATTTTTGTTTTAGTTTTCTAACCAGAAAGAAGATTATTCTCGTTCATCTTCTCGACAGGGACATATTTTGTACGCACACGAACGCCATCACAGTCCAAATCTTTTTTGTGCTTTTTCACGCAATTTAGGCTACATGTCACTGCTTCACATCTTGGACAAGTATATATGGCGTCGGTAGTTCGACAGACATCACATTTTCCAAGCCTAGTTAAAAATATTGAAAAAATATTTATACAATCATTCAAAACCTATAGTTGACAGTAACATAAGTAGCCAAAGTACATTTAATTTTTTGTCAAGTTTACTTCGTAGTTGGTAGTATAGACTTATAGAGATTTATAGAGTATTATAATGCTTTTACCTATTGCTAATACGCTTCCTCTTCCTACTTTCTGTAGCTGACATAATGACAAATGAGAATTCCTTGATTGCCAATAGTCAGATTAGGAATAATTACATTTAAAAAAATTAAAAAACGATTTTCTAGACACCGGACCTTTAGGAGGTTAACCGGACTGAACTTAAACTGAACTACACATCACTAATATCTGATTAAGTTCTCCTCATACTGCAAAAAGATTATTCCCAGTTTTATTCAGTGATAAATTGCTGTTTTTGCAGTTTAGTTGATTGTTTTAAAAATCTTGCAATATGAACTTTAATGTACTGTAAATACTCTTGGTTGAAAAATGAGTGCATGAACGAACATGTGAGTTCACCAAATAAGCCAGCACATAAACACGACATGCATTTACAAAAAACAAGAGCATGTGCTTTGAATGTTATGTTTTGCTTTGGGGTGATCGAGCTCACTTTATGATGCTCAATGTTGTGTGTGCATGAACGTTTTTACTTCTAGTTCTAAATTAGAACTTCTAATGCGTAATGAAAGCTAGCGAAAAGCGAAGCGAAGCCCTAAAAAACCACAGAGCATCATCAAAATTGACTCTTTGACTTGTTTTACTAGAACAGCCAAGCTACCAGCAAGAAAAACGATAGCACGCGCAATAGCACCGTTACTTTACCATACTTATGCTTTAAAAATTATTAATTATTCCCCAAGTCAAGTCCTTTGTACAATTATAGTTGGGAAAATTGAATTTGAAAGTTGGATCAAAATTTACAAATGAGTTGAATGAAGTGTTTATTGCAGATTTTGAGCATTCATAAAAATTACAAAGCCAGCGTAAGTATTTATAATTTTTTTTGCTTTCGTTCCGTGTAGTCGTGCAGGTTTTCTTCCAAAATTCTACTATCTTTCCCGTTCCCTTATTTCCTTTTGTACGTTCTTCTGGTTATGGATAGCGTGTGGTGATCTCTAATCTTGGTCTACTTCCTTTCCACTTGTTACCTTAGATGGTTTGCTCGGAATGGGGCAATGCGATACTCATATTAAACGATACGATACTACGAAACTACGATTAATAAAGTCATTAATTTGAGGACCACGTTTAACATTTGATTTGAGGAGGACCAACTCTATGAATGACAATTAAAATGAGCGCCTGTATACATAATACATATTTATTATATAGTTTGAAATCGAAAATTCGTCGAAGAATTTATGATTTTCTTGTGTCTCATTAATTATAACATAATTGCGTTACTGCGTAAATATTTTCACATGTAGCTATTTAATCACTGATCCAATCTGAGCCTGTTGTTTCGGTGTTCCTGATATTAGATTACATGGGTACTAACAAATTAATGATGCGACTGTAATTTATACAATGCGTGTGCCACAACTTAATGTGCTCACTGCAAACATATAGGAGCATGATGTTCCAGTATTACTGGAAAATGAGCACAATGCGTGATAGGTTGCTTAATTTTTAACATAAAACAGGAAACACAGGTGTATAAACCTCGACTCTTTGTGAAGAGACAAGGGTTGCTTGGTGCTGTTTCCCTTCCTTTTTTTTTGGAGAAGAACCGTTCATTATGCTTGTATTCCAGGTTTGACTGAGAAAACAACCCGAAGCCAACGTGAAATGTTGCTCTTCGCTGAGTAGTAGTGGTGGGTATATAGGGCGAGAGTCAAGACTGTCCCAGACCTTAGTTTTCATCCAACTTGCAGACAGCTGAAAACTAGAGAAAACCAAAGCTTAGTGGCGAAAGCGGAGCAGAGGGAGAAAGTCGGGATAGACACACAGTCTGAAAGAAAGTACTTGGACAACTTTTAAAAAAGTGAAAGCTTTACAAGGAAGGCCGACAATTTTCCACGAACAGAAAGCTTTTCAAGAATCTTGAAACGTGTGTAGTGCTACTCCTTGTGAAGAAGAAGGGCAACAAGAGAAACTTCATTTTCTTGTGTTGGACTGTCAAAGAGAGAAAGTTGATCCTCTGCGAAATCAGTTTTATTACAAGTTAAGTGACATATTATAGCGTTATTGTGTTTCTCTACAGCATTCTCAAGTTCATTTATGATACAACAAGCTATTCCGAGTTTCAAGTTGAAATGAGTACACTGCTATTTTTTTTTAGAAAGAGCTATATCGCGTGTCAAATTGATTAAGTGAATGCTCATGTCAAAGGAGTGTTTAGAGCTAGGAGATATTATTATAGTTCTTATAAGTGTTTCCGAAACTTCTCTTTGCTTTTTTAAAATTCCATTTTTCTGTCCATTTAGAATGAAATGACTTTTTCCATCTAAAAATACATTTTTATTACTTATCTGGAAGGCTTTGAAGGAAACTTCCATCCTTAAACTGTATTGCTCACATTTTCTCCATTATCAAAAGAAAATTATTCTATCTGGAGAATTTTCTATTCCATTTTCTATCTACAAATCACTTTTATATTGCCTATAATTTGTGAAAAAGTAAATGTTTGGATGTGCCAATAAAAGCGTGGAATGAGTATTTCAACAGTTTTTCCAATGAAGTGTCTCTACATAAATCCGGAAAGTGGGTGATGTGTTTGGCTATCGTAAAAATAACAAAAAGCGGTCGAGAAAGGCCGCCAATGCCATGGACAATAATGACGAAACAGAAGGCTGCTCATCAATCAGCCTCGGAAAGAAAGCAGATTCTTCAGCACATAGTGGGACACTTCGACCCAAGTATGCTGGTCTCAAAGGCTTTAAAAAATTCCAGCAAGAAATGGCTCGTCGGAAGGCTGCAAGCATATCAAGGGAGCTCGCAACAAACTCCAGTACAACCACCTCAAATTCCTCCACTGCCACTGGTAGTTCTGTTACTTTTAATGATGTGCCCACGCTACTGGCTGGGAACTCTAGTCAAAATGAGACAAACTCGTCTGATTCATCGTCAATTTATAAGAAGGCAAACGGCGATATTTCATTCCATGAAGGACAATCATCTCAGGGAAACTTTGGAATCGCTTTATCTCCAACAACTCCAGCTCCTTCGTCTTCCATTATCAGGCAATCAAAAATATTGGAAAGGGCAAGCAGCAAAGGATTTATCAACATTGATGAAGAATCTGGAGAAAGTGAAGAGTACGAATGTAGGTGCCACCTTCAACAATCAAATGATCAGCAGCAGAATCAGGGCCGTCAAGTTCCGCAGGTTTTCATTTCCTCCAGAACAGGCAGTAGCGTACAGCAGCAGCAGCAAAAGCATCATTCCAGTAGTGCCCCTGTACAGAAAAATGTGCACTATTCGATTGACATGGAGAAGAATGGAACACATTTACCGACTGATGTGTCTTCCTCTCAATCGGAAGAGCATGTTCATCATCTTTCAGTGACATTTGACGTGATTTCTCATCCCCCTCCTCCATCCTCTCCGCTTAGTCCGAATATAGTAGCTAATGCGATATGCCCTCCTCCACCTCTAACTACCGAATACGGAGAGAACTCCATCCCTACTCAAGTTAAATATCATCCAGTCGCAGGAACATCATCATCAGTCATTCAAGAGGTAAGTGATCAGAAATTACAGTCTTTCCCTCCCTCCCTCCTCACTAAAGATCCTTAACTCGCTGCTTGGAAGTGCAATCATTTTGAAAAGTACACAAATGACACAATTTAGGAAATATTGTAAAGCGGCTAGAGAAGTTTTAAAGCACTTCTGACAGCTTCAGAGCTTATAATTCATTCAATTTTTGGAGTTTAGCATTTGCTATGCTGATTCCATTATTCGATGCAGACAAGATAGATTCGTTGGTGGAGAGACCCAGGAAGTCTGCTTTCACTGTTATAGAAGCATTTAGGCTTTTGCTATTGACATTACTTCTTTACTGCATAAAATGAAATGGGATCAAAGCTCTCTGAGGATTACTGACTGCGACACGACGATACAATTACGGAAGTATTGTATAGCGGCGATGAGGTGTACTAAGCGTTGTGTACGTATCTATAGGCAGATTTTATTTAGGTATTGAATTCTGTATACGGTCTGGTTGTAGAGACTTTTGTGTGCCTTAATACGGGAGCTTACACAAGATTTGGGTGAACTATAGTAAAAACGTTGCCATTCATCATGTTGTACATTTTCTATTTGTGAACCTTTTTTTTGCAGAAATCTATTCCGCTGGGAATACTAGCAAGTCAAAAAGGTCCTACCTATCTCCGTACCTCAAGTTGTAAGGATCTGTCTTCAGATGTAAATGTAATTTTACCTGCTACTTCTTCCACCGGCATTGGCGGTGCTTCCTCGTCTACTACTTCAATCCAGTTACTTCAAAGTAGCAATAATGTTCAATGTGCCCCCTCTTCTAAATCCTTGTGCTCAATTACGGAGAGCCAGAAAAAGGTAAGCTATCGAGAAAACCTTCCTTCTTTATTCACCTCTCCATTGTTAAAATTTTTATGGCTCACAAAAGGAAGAAAAGTTGATTGAATATCGGATCATTATTTTGAAAATGGTATATCAGCCATAGATAAAAGATATAGTATTATAATATGAATGTGAAATCGCGAATTCAGGTAAGGCTATAGTGCACTCCGTTGACGTTCGCGTTTT